>VWZF01000204.1:117842-260515 GCA_013396755.1 Sclerurus mexicanus | reverse complement strand
TTTTTTTTTTTTTTTTTTTTTTTTTGTGAGTGTGGTGAAGCACTGGAACAGGTTGCTCAGAGAAGGTGTGGATGACATCCTTGCAAATGTTCAAGGCCAGGATGAGGCTTTGAGCAAGCTGGTTTAATGGAAGCCCCTGACAGGGGGCTAGGACTAGATGGGTTTTGAACTTTCAGTCCCTTCTAACTGAAACTGTTTTATGCTTCTATGTCCAGGTGTACCCCACTAAGAAAAACATGTTCTGTGTCACCCATTTAATATCAATCTGATCCAACAGCAAGCTGCAGTATAGTTTAAATGCATAAAACACTGTACAGAAGGGCTATGCCTAAAGTCACACATTTTAAGTGTTTTCAAATAATCCAGGATGAGTTTTAAATGTCATTTTTTTAAAATGTATAGATTATTGCTACTATTCATGCTATTATTATCTGGTACTAAGAACACTATATTCCCAAAACCCCAAAGCTTTCAGAACAACTGTGTCTCAATGATATTTTTTTATCATGTCATACAAGATCATTTTTTTCCCAAAGGACTTCCAAAAATTGATTATATGCTGTTTCATCCCACTCTCTATAGTTACATTTAGGAATAGTTACTTTGCCTTCTCTCCTTTTCATCTATGCGTTAATGAATGATATACGGCTTTTCCCTTGAAGCCCTGCAAGATAAAAACAATGCTGAGTTCTAATCCATTTAAAACAAAGCCAAACTTCAGCCCTTTTACCATATGAAGTCATTGAAATACTGATCTGATTGAATGTTCTGAACTGTATGTTCTGAACTGTAAGTGGTGGTCCCAGGCTAGAATTTGCAAGATGTTATGATGAATTGGGCTCAAGAAATCTTATTTCTAGGCCATACCACAGCACTGTCAAATAATGAGATAATTAAAAATCAGATACCAAAGGGAAACAAACCAAACCAAACCAAACCAAACCAAAATAATTTAAAAAAAAAACAAAAAATCCCTTAGTGGAAGGGAAAAATACTTAGAAGTTCTTCTGAGGCAGACAAGTTTCTTGTCCATGCTGCTGCTGCTGTGAAGAATGCAAGACTGTATAATGTGAGAAAGGCAAAGGACAGCACAGGTTGAGTCTAAAATCCAATGTTTTGCAGAGAGCTTATCTATTTTTTCAAACGATTTTGGTTCTTTTTAAGTCATTACACCTGGCTGAAGAACTTCAGACATATAGCATGAAATAACTCTGCCTTTTATTTTAGTTAGTCTCCTACACTTCCTTCATCCTATGTAGTCAGAAACACTGAATGTCCTCCTGGTAAGACTTGTGCGTGGCAAATGAGGGGGTACAAACAAAGCTGCAGAAACCTTAGCCTTGGCAGAGCATCAATAGATTAAAAAAGTATTAAAAGAAAGTATTGCAGTGTGAATTTCTTCATCAATTCACCAATTCTTCATCACCAATGGATGTCTGTCAATCAGACTCTTAGGTGTGAGGCTGTCCCAGGCTGGGTATTTCTAGTTTTCAGTGGAAACTAAGAAAGAAGAATAAATAGGAAAGGTTTTCCCTTCGCATTTCTTGGTGTTTGCTGATGTTATTAAATTTCCCCTCTTAATATTAACAAAGCTTCATGATTAATTTGACCTTATAAGAGAATTATCCATATAATTTTCAGTCTGCTAATTAAAACTTCTATAAGATTTAAAAATTCATATTACAGGCTCTTAAAATTATTTTCTTTAGAAGTATAGATGTACTTTCAGGTATATATGTAGTTCTTATGAACTCTAAATTTCTGAGGTACTGTTTTAGAGTACTTGTAATCATAGTCTTTTCTTCAGCTTAAGAAGAATGTATCTGCCTTTCTTATGAAAACTCTTATGCTGTCCTTGTAGAGCAGTCACTCATAGTGACTGAGCTTCAGCTGACTTTATCTTTGAACTTTTAAATAGTAGAAATATGTAGTACATTTTTTAAAATAGTTTGATTAGAAAAATAGTCTTTAAAATTTAAGTAATTAGCAATTATTTTTGCTAAAAATCCTACATTCTTGGATATTTAAAAGAACTATTGAACTGTGTAAATTTTCAAGACTATCTTGAAAATTTAATTTTTAATGCCTCTAATAGATTGCAATTTTTTACTTTAAAACACTATAATTCACTTAGCCAGTACATGCATTCAAAGGTGAAACTAAAGCATCTGCATCAATAGGTGCAAAAATAAAAAACTTTTAACAGAGAGTAATAAAAAAAAGGATGAAAGAAAACAAGGGCTTTGAGCTTTGATTGAGCTTCAAAACACTCAGCAAATTATTATGGGACATCATCTTCATATGATTTCTGAAATGAAAATCAAGACTTCTTGGAAACTATTTGTAAAAACTAATTTTATAAAGTGTATTTTTAACATTTTGACATTAGTCAAACTTCTGCCCAAAGCAAAAATTCATGGCTGCATTAAATACCTGAAAATAAAGGGTTTATCGATGATAGTGTTATCTGAGCTTCCATTCCAGTACTGCAAGGAGCCTTATGATTATAAATGTAATGGATTTTAAGTGAAACCTGTACTGTTCTACATGGAACTATGTCACCAGACTCCTGGTAATGGAACTGTGTAAAAATAACCAGATCATGAAAAATCAGAATTCTATGTGCACCCCGAGAGAAACACAAGTACACTTTTCTTCTCACATATCGTACACATGATTTATATCAAAATTCAATCATGCTCAATTAGCACTCAAAATTTTCCAATAATTATGCTGAAGGCAACACCAGCACACACAAAGAGCTAAGGGAGTCAGGGACTTAGCTTTGCATAAATTCACTAATAAGAGAAAAGGTCACAGGCTGATATTACTGAAATTTGATTAGATTTCAGATCCATGTGTTAGAAATCAATGTTTTTCTGGCTTCGGCATTTCTGCTCTGGAGTCAGTCCCTCTCCAGAGCCCTGTGTCTAATCAGAGGCTGTACCAGTGTTACATCCTTTCCTGGGCACAAAGGTAGCAAAAAATGAGAGAGGCTTTGCAGGTCAGAACAGACAGACTTTGCCATTCCTGCGTCGAGTGGTTTGGGGAGCTGAAAGGGAAAAGCTGCAGCTGCAGCTGTGAAGTAACTGTCATGTTGGTCAATGCCCACAGGAAAGGTAAAGCCTGTGCTGGGGATTTTATGGCTCTTTAGACAGCTTCCAGGAGCAATCCAGTCAAACCAGGACACGTCCACAAAGGGCTCTTCACATACACACTGCTGCAGAGTGGTTATGGTTATGGGAGCTACAACCTGAATTTAATCCCACAACCAAGAAAAGCCCCCAAAACAGGCTTTAGGTATATGTTGTTTCTATACTGTGAAATCTGACAGATAATGGGAAATAATGAAAGCTTCCTAACTCTCTGATGATTCATATGTTGTTCTGGGCATGAGTGGAAATCTGTCGACTCCTGCTGCCCTCCTTGTGTTTGCTTCTACATGTTCAACCAAACAATTAAACAGATTGTCAGATGTACAGCACTGAAGTAACAGCTTTTCATGGAAGAAGAAAGCAACTGATCTGATGGAAAAAATGTAAATATGAAAAAAAATTAATTTCCAATTGGAATTACTTCTGACTTGCACCATCAAACAAATGTGTTACATCAATGCAAAACTGATGAGGCAGAAGAGAGGATTAGGCCTATGACACTCAGAAAAAATCATCCATTGGAGAACAAAAATGAAGGGAAAAATTTTTCTTTGCAGTCAAAGTCTCATCTGTTTTGCTAAGACTGCCTTACCTTGTTGAATGATCAGAACTGACTAATCTGAATGCAAGCCCCATGGCAAAAGGGCTTGGAGGTAAAAGGTGACCTGCAGTTCCCATTTGGGAAGACTAAAAGGTACACAATACATAAAGTATATATTTATTATTCCATGCATAAAAGCAATAAGGAAAACTGCAAAAGGCAGTATAGAAAAGTAGTCTTTTTCTGTCTGTAGAATTTAAAGATTAGCAGGTTTTGGTCAGATCACTTCTTCTCCCTAGGGTTGAGCTTCTGACAGTAGGAACTGGTTTCTGTTCAGACATTGCAGAAGTGACCAAACACTGAATTAGTCGATATAGGTTTTAAACTCTCATGTGCAATTAAACCAAGAGCCTGCATTGTAGAAATAAGGAGCTGTAGTGTTCGTTCAATTAGAATGCACACGATAAAGAAAAGTCTATTCTGACAGTCATAGTCTTGTCTTTTATTTGACTTATGAAGGACAAGGTAGGAGAAAACATATTTTTGAAGAAATTTTCTTGAACTCACTATTGAACAACTAGCAGGTTGGATTTCAATTTTGACTATATGAAGGCAATAAAAATATGAACCAAGTTAAACAGAAAAGTTTAACCGTTAGATGACACTAACTAATTAAAGATAGTCCCTGTTTTCTTCTAAAAATAGACACTACTTTTCCTCCCTGCATTATCTACTGAATTATATCAGCAGTGTCAGAATATTTCTAGAATAAAAGAATAAGAGAGTCAAGGCACTTGAAGATATGCTTCAGATAAAGAAATTTATATATATTATAATGGATGAATCATGCAAGGAATACTCTTATTCTACAAGATTTTGAAGACCAAGATCCTACTTTAATTACCTAATTCTAAGATTAAGTTAATTATGTCACCTGGACCTCATGGTTTAACAAAATGCTTTTAAAATTTTACACACCTTAATTTGGTAACATGATTTTAAAAGAATAAAAAGAAAATGAAGAAGATAAATAAAGGGGAAAATAAGGTTTATGTTTAAAGAACAATAGTTTAATATCTTACAGGGGGGGGAAAAAGTCTCAAATATATTGATGTTAAAAAATTCAGAGCACTCCTTCAACTCCTGCTGCAAAAGCTTTAAAAGCTCAGTGCAGCTCTCTCTTCATACTGTACAGAATAAAATGCTGAAACTTAGACATCCACTAAATGATTTCTGACTTGGCTATTTAATTCTGACTACAGTCAGCTCCTTACAGAGAAAGATTTATAGTTCCTCAGTCAATACCTGACCAGAGTTTATCAATATTCATCCACAGATGCATAACTGATTATTAATGTAAACAATCATTTTAATTTTTCCAAAGCCAGTCTTCTTAGATTTACCTCTTGTGTGTGTGGACTACTCCATTACATTATTGGTATTAAGGAATTTTTTTATCAGACACCTGCCTGAGGAGAGATTAACTACTGCATATATAGAACTGGTGTGATTTTAGGAGAGATTTTTCTTTGTTTCTGGTGACAGACAGGTGCAAACCCATCACTTCTCTTGCTGAATCAATTGCCTGCCATCTTGCTTAAATTTCTGATGATGCAATTCACAGAGATGCATTATGTTCAGTAGAAGAACATCTTCAAATCATGCCTTCTGCTTTGTTTTTAAACCTCTGATATGAAAGAACATAGAGAATTAATGATTCATCAGAAAAACTTTGATTTTTGGTGGGTTTTTTTTGCCGTGTCTACAGGATACATTGGCCTAACAAGCATGCATTTACTATTCCTTTCTTTGTGCATCCAAAATATGTATCAGCCTAATGGAGTTATGAAGTATTGCAGTGAATCTCAGTTTTTGGAAAAGATTTTCTGCACGTTCAGAATCAGGACTTGAAGTAGCAATCCCACTTTTGTATTCAAGTGCACCTGGAGCAGAACAGACAAATCTTTTAATTCGTTGATGGTGATTTGGCTTGTGTTGGGTTGGCAAAACGAAGGCTAAAATTTTTAGTGCAGGGACATCCCAGAGAAATTACAGCAACAGGCTACTGAATTAGGCTGGAGAAGCTATGAAAATGTTTGTATTCTACAAGATAATTAATTACCACCTAAGGTATTATGCTAGAAAATATTAAGATATTTTCACTTAAAACACAGGCAATTTCCCCATATCTGTTTTAAATAAAGTAGTCCAATGCAGAAGAGCAACCAGATTTCTTCCTCACAATTTGCATTATATTTTGCATTCTTTATTTTAAGGTTGTTTTCAAACTCTAAGCTGCTGGTGTGGACTTTTAAAAAATTTTCAGACAGGAAAGATACATTGTATTTGACTAGCAGGAGAGTTCAAGAATGGTGATAGATACTCATTGAAAGCCCAAAAGTTAGATGTGGTCAAAGTACATTTCAAACTCCCTGGCTGAACCTTGTCTCAGGGCAGCCAGTGCTGAGTCTTCTGAAACTTTGAAGTATCAGATGAACCCACTGTAGCAGAAGTTCAAAGGAAAAGGCTCTTCAGTTCAGGATGACTCTTGCTTGTGATGAAAAAGCCTGCTGACTCAGATATACAACCTGCTTGATTCTATCTGAAACGAGCAGAAGGATAGCTACTATAAGGCATGCTTCAAACTATGTTTTGTTTTAATACCTCAGTACACGGAGTCTCTGTCAGGTCCTCACCTTTAAGCAAAGTTTGACCTGTGCAAACAACTTTGCTAGGTAGGCAATTGTGTTCCAACTTTTCCAACTTACGCTTTTGTTTTCTCCTCTGGTGTCTGCCTGCCCAGAAACACACACAAAGATTCCTAAAGCTGAAAATGTTTACAGGTTTGTTCTCCAAATCTCTTAAGTAGACAAGTTATTTCTATTCCAGGTTCCTAAGCTGATGGTAATTTAGATGTAGTTTATTTCAAGGCAAACTTCACAGAGCTTATTAAAGCTTGTTATGTAGCTCTTTTTGGCCGCTAGAAAAGTATAATCAGGGTGAACATAAGAATTTGAACACTGGTAGCTTTCTTCTTTTCAAATACTATTAACATCAAAGCTATTAACAAACACTTGCTGTAATCATTTCCTTCATGTTTGCTTCCTGATAGCTTTCATGTGCTTCTAACTTTCACCAACATTTCCTTTATCAATCACTGGATGCTTTTTTTAAAGTTCATTTACTGCTTAAAACACAGAGGTGAAAAAATAGCAAAACCATGTATCCATAATATTTTAAGCACCTAACCAAATTAAAGATTTTTTTCCAGACTGAGACTGACTCTTCTCACTCACACGTCTTCCTGTCATATAATATTTCATCATGTTATAGTGTCCCTGGATAAAATGCACAAAAAATTGGCATAGGGAACATTATAAATCAGGATTAACTGTAACTATTTTCAGCCCTGAATAAGCTTTCTGCTGTTTATAAACCAGATGGCGATTCTACACAGAGAATATCACCAGAAATTAAGTCGTGTTAAGATGCTTTCTCAAATACTATAGAATCATTAAGGTTGGAAAAAATATCCAAGATCATCGAGCCCAAACTTTGATCAAACACCACCATGTCAACTCAACCACAGCACTAAATGCTACCAGTCCACTCATTTCTTGAACACTTCCAGGGACAGTGACTCCACCACTTCCCTGGGAAGTCTATACCAATGCTTAACCACTCTCAGCAAAGAAATTCTTTCTAATGTCCAACCTGTACCACTCATGGCACAGCTTGAGGCTATGTCCTCTTGCCCTGTCACTTCTTTCTTGGGAGAAGATGCCAATCTTCACCATGCTGCAACCTCCTTTCAGGTAGCTGAAGAGAGCAATAAGGTTTCCCATGGGCCTCCTTTACTCAGGCTGAACAACCCCAGCTCCCTCCGCAGTTCCTCGTAGTACTTACCCTCTAGACCCTTCAATAGCTCCATTGCCCTTCTCTGGACATGCTCCAGCACCTCAGTTTAGTCCTTGTAGTACTGAACCCAACACTCAAGGTGCAGTCTCACCGGTGCCGAGTACAGAGGAACAATCACTTCCCTGGTCTTGCTGGCTACACTGTTTTTGATACAGGCCAGGATGCCATCGGCCTTCTTGCCCGGCTGGGAACACTGCTGTCAACTAGGTTCTTTTCCACCGTGCAGCTTTCCATCCACTCTGCCCTATCCAAAGGATTGCTGGAAACCTTATACTTCCCTCTATGAAAAAGGAAAGAAATGCAATGTATGCATGTGAAATTAACATTTAAAAAAATTAAAATACATTCTAGGGTAAAAGGAAAAAAGTATTATGTTATCTATGCCTTTATGTTTGCAGCAAACATAATGGTATTAAGCCAAGGGTAAATTTGTTCAATATTTTTTATCCACAGTATCTATTTAGCATTTGAAGATATTTGTTTGTTTTATTTTTAATTATGCAATCTAAAGCAAAATCTTAGAATACTATGAAGTATTCTATATAAGTCAGCATCATTCTAAAGTTACATGTATTGAAGTTTTAGGTGTGACAATTAAAATAAGTGGAGTGAAAGTTTCACAGGCATGACTTTCTGAGACAGTTGTCATGTACCTGGCCTTTCACAAAAATCAGTTGCAATGAACAATGAATAAGGCAGAGACGTGTTTATGTTAATGAAGACAAGCAGCTATTACAAGAGTTGGGAGTAAATGTTCAGTGTGCAGTAACTATGACTCTCTAAATTCAATTATAAAGACTCTCTTTAAAGTACAACATGCTTTGGGTTTATTGAACTTGTACTTTTGCTATATTGACTACATCTGTCCTCTTTCTCCTCCTGTTTTCCTATCTGATACTCCCTAGGACACCGTACTGGTGCTGTGGAATCACAACGTGGCACAGTGACAGATGGTGATGCTACTTTAGTTTAATCTCAACATATAAATATGGAGCTTCTAGGGAAGAGTGCCTTGTCATTTAAAATCCAGCACTTTTCATATACTAAGGATAACAGCAGTTAACTCTTCGATCTTCTGTACAAACTATTTGCTTAAGGACAGAGATGGTCTCTGCAAAAAGCAGATAGCTATGCAAATACAACATTCAATACTGCTAAATAAGTTTGAGAGTGGTTATTGTTTTTACTTTGTTTAGTTTTGTTATTTTGTTGTTTGGTTGTTTGGTTGTTGTTGTTTGGTTTTGTTTCAGTTGCCTTCCTCCTTTCTATTCATAAAGCTTATCCTGTTCTTTACAGGCAGCACCTACTTCCATGACTTCCAAACACAACTTGAAATTATGGCATCCAGTGGCTATACAAACCCCCTTAGTATAGTTAATCTAGCTCTAGAAAGTGGTGCTGGTTTCCATGAACTCAGACAGGCATATTGTTGTTTACCACAACTAAACAGTACTTCTCACAGGACAAAACATTTCTCACAAACCACAAGACTGTCAATTACAGCAATTACAACAACTAGAATTGGAACAACCTGCCTCCAGTGCATTCCTAAATAAGGATCTAAATGTCAGCTGTTTTTTCTGTAATTTCTATCTACTTAGTTTGGGAGCATTGGTAGGATATTGCATTTAAATTGTAACTTCATCCACTCTGCAAAAGATTCTTGCTTGAGGTAATTTGGCTCACCTCAGTTGAAGATAATATTTCTCTGATGATTTACTGGAGGTTCTATTCCAAAGTCACATTAATTTAAACTGTGGAGAAAATTACTATATTTTCCCAGAGGAAACCAGGAGACAGATCTCAGCTCTGGAATTTATTCCAAAATAAAATGCAAAACAGTTTAACAGCATCATAAACTCTTTATCATTTCCTTCCAGCAGTATTGAAAAAAAAATAAATCTTCGTCTGTTGTTTTTCACATAAAGGATTCCATTGCGCAGATATAGGATGCTAAGGACTGAGATGTTGATGTGTAATGGTCTATGTACTTAAATTCACCTTGCCTAGGTGTGGCAAATCTTAATTTGAAAGAGATACCTACTACAGACAAACCATTCTGCTCTTGAATCGTCAGGTCATAGCTGTTTAATTCTGAATTGGTTTATATGAACTTAATTCACACACCATAGTTATTGTATATATTTAAAATCTTGACAGAAACTTTCAATAAAACTTTCTATACTACACTCTCTTATGCCGATTGTTTTCCTTCCCCCTATAAAGGGACTATTTAATTCAGTTAGTCCTTCAATATTCTTTTACTTTTGTGTAATGTCCATATAGAACAAAAACACATACATATGCATATGCAATAAGCTACATATTCCTATACATTAAAGTGGATTTTCCTGTTTTAAATGGCTGTTACATAAAAAAGAAGTCTCTCTATATATAACTATATAACTAGTTATATATAAATAAATATCTATAACTTCTGTCTTTTAAATATCCTAATTCATCACTCCACAGATACTATTAATTTACTGAGAAAGAAGCAAATCGGGATACTTTTACAGGTACCTTAAGCAAACAACAGCCAGAGAAAAACTGATTTAGAAGGGATCATAACACCACAAATAATTCAAAATCTAGAATTATTTCTATTCACATTTGCTTCCAGTTCTTAAACCTTATTTTCAAATAGCAAAATACTTTCATGACATATATGCAGCCTGGAATATTTATTATGCTATTTTTATTAGCTCTTTATGTATTGATGAATGTCCAAGTGTTTTGGGTTTGTTTTTTTTTTTTTCTATAATTCTCTTTAACAAAGAAATTCCAATGAACTTTCAATAAGAACCTCAAAAGCACTTGATAGTTTGTTTGACATTACAAACAATGACTGAATGTTAAAGACCCACAGTATTAGAAAATAGATATGTTAGAAAGCAAATAGGTCAGAGACTGCAACAGTTTTTCAATTTCTGTAAGAACTGAAGTCTTGGAAAATTGGCTGAGGGAGTTTCATTCCTTAATAGCCAATACCCACTGTTGTAAAGCAAAGAAAAAGATTGAACCTGGACACATACCCTGGTATCCTTTTATGGCAAAAGAAGAAATCTAGCACATTTTCCTTTCTCCCCTTTACTATTATTTATTCACAAATAAGTATCCATTCAAGAACAGACTTGGGCAAGAGATTGAACAAGAATGCCGAACATGCAATTTTTTTCATTCTGTGCCACTTACTGTATCATCAGCATTTTCTGTTCTCCATTTTCCATTCCCATTTCTCCCAAAAGGGTCTATCCTAGATCTGATAGCTTCCTCTTGAAATCAGTCTGTTTCTAGAAAAAGTGATCATGACAGCAAAGTAGTCGCCTGGGGGAAGAAAGGCATCATCTGTCAGTGTCAACTGAACTGCAATGAATTATTGCCAGGTGACTCAATAAATGAAAAGTGATGTATTATGCTGAAAAACTGTTTGACCAGCTTTGCTCATAAACATAAGAATTAAGGTAGGAATATTTTTTAATTATCTGTGCATCTATCCTGCTAAATGCACACACTGTATTAAACATCTGGATCCACAAATGTATCTGTGACTTCAAAGCTAGTTAACTTGTTATAAAATACCTTTTCTGAGTAGAACTTGAATCTATTATTAAAACAATCTTTTACACTCAAAGAGAACAGTTCCTCTGAGGATATCATTCCTATATAAGCAAACACCCTTCACAGTTCAAAGCCAGTTTTTAGCTACTATAAGCTCAGACACAGAATTGTTTCCTTTACAAAACTCCATAAGGGCACTTCTCACCCTGGGTCATTGCAATTCACAAACCAATTGCTTGCACAATCTCAGTGTAATGCACACCATGGGCTTGAAGAAACTGTCAGCCCTTGAGAAGGAACCTGTGGAAGGGCAAAGCACTGAGCCTTGGCATCAGTTCCACAAACACCAATAACCTGCCCCCTCCAACACCACTCAGCAGGTGCTCCTTCACATAGCAAGATATTCCATCATTTTGGGAAAGAGGCATAATAGTAACTATCCATAGCTGGAGCCTGGCAGTTCCTTGCAGGGCAAGTGATTTCATCATTTTTCAATTTTCTCGTAGGGGCATCCTATTATACTGATTTGTTTCAATATTTTCTGTGGTAAAACCTATATTTATCTGGCTCTTTTTCGAGTCAAAATTGATCATCAAATTCTTACACCCTCTGAAATATTCACAGCACTGCTGTGTATTAAGCCCTTCCATCTTTTTAACAAAGTAAGTCCTTAAAGCACATTTTATTGCTGATAAGTTTTCTTGTACCTCAGTCCTTTCTTTCTAGTTCATAATTGAACTATGCCATAGACCTCTGTGTGAAGAGATAAGGAACATGAATAAATATCAAACACTAGCAAAGCTAATGAACATTCCAAAATCTCTTAAAAAACCCCTAAACCAAACAAACACAAAACCACAAGAAAACAAAATCCCCAAACCTGCCAGGTTTTATTTATTTTCAGCTGTTTCTCGGTCGATTTTCATAGAGCTTTTTTTCCCCATGACAGAAGAGGAATTATGTATTTTCTGAACTGTAAGATGATTTAGTTCTGATGGTCTTAAAGAGAAACACAGTCGTTCAGTTTAAATGTTACCTTTTTTCCTCTTTAGCATCTGGTGACTGATGTACCTAAACCAGACACCCCTATTTATCATTGTTGAACTTCAAAGAAACCATTTTTGCAACATCAATTAGAAAGTTTCATCAGAAGGATTGATAACATTCAGAAGTGACTTACCTTGATGTAACTTACCTTACCTTTACCAGAAAGTAAGAACTGAAAAGCTTTCTAACAACAGCTTTTCCATACTGTTCATATTTTATAAGTCAAGAAGCAGCGAAAAGGAAAAGAATAAATCTTTTGGCTCTTTTGCATTCCTGTTTTGTAAGCTCTAATTATTTTAGTAGTAGATCTCTAATAATACATATATGCCTTAATGAATCAGCTAAGCTCTTAGGAACTGCCTCTTATGGAAGCAGAACTCTGTAAATCTCTGACATGTACCATATGTATAATAAAAATAAACCAGGAAAAGCTTCTGTTTAGTACTACTAACAGCAGCAACCCTAAAAGGGGTGCCGATGAAATGGGGTCATGGTCTCCACTCAATAATCCTCAGAAGCTGCTCACTGTGTAAGGAAGCACATGAGCAGCAATTAGGGAAGGGAGCAGCAGGCAGTGCTCCACAGTTGTAGAGAGTATTGTGCTTACCGGAGGCATAATGCCTCCCAGTGCATCTGCTGAAGGAATGTGAATCCACACCATCCTCAGCACGCCCCAATACCTTAAAGGCTCAGTTAAGCCCTTATTGATTTCTGGAGGCAGAAAATTGAAAAGGGAGTTAAAAAAAAACCAATTCCAAACTTTTCCTTTGGTGTACACTTGCTTAAAAATGAAGGTTTTTTTACAAATCCTAGGGAGAGGAAGGCTTCAAAGTCAGTCGGACAAGATACTGTCCAAAAAAATTTGATGAACAAAACCACAGTGTCTTTGACTAGCTCTCTCTATGTGCACTAGAAAAATTGCAGAGCTGTTAAATGACAAAGTTTGGTCACTTCAAGCTTAGATTATAAGAAATATACTATTGGAGTGCCAATCTCCAGGGAAAGAAAAAAGAAGAAAAAGAAAAAAAAAAGTATACTTTTCTGTGAACCAAAGATGGCATAAAGAATTTTCACAAGTGAAGATTTTAAGTACTTGGAGTAAACAAGTGGAGCTTTCTCTTCATAGAAAAAAGAGTTGGCAGAAGTTGATAAGCAAAATAGGAACTTACAGTGATGATAGAATGCCTCACTTTAAAAGGGTTCTGGTTTTAAAGAAATCACTGGTGGTTAATCCTTGCTTTTTGTCCAGTTGGACAAGCAAAGGTTGTATCTTCATTGCATATTATGAATAATTTAGAATAATCTGTTTCTACCTATTAAACTGTAAAAGATCACCGGTTTTGTGATTTTTTTTTTCTAATATATGACACACATGAGCTATTTCACAGATGCTGAAGTTACCCTTTCCTAACTCTTATGAATAAATTTATCATATTTAGAAGTTCAGGTTGGGTTCTTCATAACCTGAAACCAAACACTCAATGTATGCAATCAAATCTTTGAAGAAAATAACCCAAAATTCCTTTTGAAACTCTCCCTTCTCATTTTAAAAATCATAAATCTACTTTAACACAAAAAATTATTGTTTTCACATTAGGAAATATGATTTACAAAAATGCAAAAGATGATGTACTGAAAACCACAGATACTACTGAAGAAAACATAGTTATTGAATAGATATTTCTGCAGGTGGCAAGCCATTCCCTGAACTGCAGTCTTCTATTAAGCAAAACAGATTTCTAACGGGTATGATTCGTAGCAAGAAACTTGCCTACTGCTACCTTGTAATATGAAAACTGCTGCTCAGGCCATATTGCTCACACAGGATGAATCCACATAATTAGGTCTTGTGGTTTTTTTCCTCAGGATTTGTCTGTACGCAGGTAGCTAAAAACTAAAATTTGAAAAAAATCTAAGTGGAGTTGTGTACACACAATAAGGGACATCAAAATTATTTAGAAGTATATATTGCTGATATAATTTTCATATGACACAAACATTGGTGACATGTTAGATTAGGAACACAACATGATGGAACTTATTTGGTAAAAAAAGTCTTTCCAAAGAAAAACATTTTTATTTAAAGAAATACAAACTGATATGGACATAGAAGACAAGTACCAGCCCTGAATCCTGAATGGTTTAAGAGAGGGGCCTCCCAAAAGGAAAGCAAAACCTCTAGAGATGACTGGGAATCTGAGTAGAAATTAATGTGCCTAATGACAGTTAGTGATGGGGAAGTCTAACATTATAATCCCTGGCAGGGGAAATGGAAATCATAAATAACAGTGTGAGAGTGGCCATGAGGATGACTTAACATTTCAATGCCAATATCCTGAAAAAACTGCAAGAATAAAAATTCTCTTGCCATAGTCACAAAAGCAGGGCAGAGCTTTTGCATTGTTGTGGACTGTGCATCACCATCAAATACAAAGTTAGGTTTGTTTTAATCAAATAAACAGCCACAGTGTTATTTCTAATGTCAGTATTTCTGGGCACTAACCAACTGAATTTCCACAATCTAAACCCTGGTTTTCTGCTAATGACCATTCTGCTGTAGCATGAACTCAAGTATCCTCCTCCAAAGCCATCTTAGATTTATGATTAGACTGCATATCTAGTCATAGAACACATATGTCTTAATTATGTCCTCAGCTTCTCAGGACCATAGTGAGAATGACGAAATAAGAGGAAGTTTCTCCAAAACTAGAGAGCCATAGCATTCTGCACTCAGCTATTGATTCAAGCAATCTAGTTACAAACTTTCTTATCTGTCATTAAAACAAAAAGGGCAAATTAAAGAAAGAACACAGAGCAATTTTGCTGTCCTTTTTTTGTTGAGGCCAGTCTGATAAGTGATAATGTCAGATTTAATGTGACCTACCAGTTTTGGCTAACTTCTGCCTTAAGCACCTTGTTTCCTCTGCAGAGGAAATACATGTGCCAGCCTGTCCAGGCTCTCTGCTACACCACTCCTACCTCACTACTGAGCCAATGTAACTCTAGGGCTAATTCTGTACATCTGAGAAAGTGGAGGACACATAGCTGAGCTCAGCCTGAAATTTGATCCTTTCACATTGAAAGGGACAAAATATGTGTGGAGAATATATTATTCTCAACTCTATGTGCGATACATTTGCATATTTGTTTGGGAGTCAAACCTTTTTTTAGCAAGCACTGGGAAAATATATTGATAAAAGATTGGCACAGACTTTTTTGTTTTGTTTTAGGTTTTCTCTTAAGGGGCACCAGCTTTTGGCAACTTATTATTCCTTACTGAAGGACTGGAGACTTTGAAGAGTTGCTGTGACTTCTGATTATTTTAATTCTCAGTTTTTTACAAATCAAATGCTCAGAACCCATCAAGACGTTGCCTTTTCAGGACCATTTCCTGGTTATTCATTTAGGTGTCAAAATTCTCAAAACTGAAGTATGGTTTTACCGAATTAAAAATAAATTTTCAGGAGTATTGCATTTCATGGAGACAAGCTTTAGCTCTCAGTAACATTTCATCAAGTAAGCAACAAGAGGCTGCTTCCATTTTCCTCGTCTTTCCAGACTTAGATGCACTTTATATTTATTATTCACATTATGCTATTTGCAAACCTTAGGACTATGTAGAATTCTCTGTGTACTGCATCCAGACAGTTTTAAATGTGTGTTTTACCAGCCATTCAGTGCTTTCTCTGCATTTCATAATTACTTCTGTTGCCTCCAAATCTCTCTAGACAAAGCAAATAATACTGATTTTTGAAATCTATCTTCATAAACAAAGTATCTTCTGTTCATTTAATATTAAAATACCCATAAGATTGCCATATGGAGCAGAAGACAGAAGGACAAACATTAATAAAGGAGCAAAAAATATGATAAACTGTAACTTAGGGGGAAAAGTGTTCTTCATAGAAATTTAAATGGTGACATGATCTAGTGGCAATCTCATTTTGAGCGGAATGAACTTTCACTGAAGAACATTATTCCGGAAGATAAAACTATCTCCAGGTGTTAGAGACAGACGAAATCTAAGATTGTCATCTCAAACCTGAAATGTATATTTTACACTATTTTTGAATTGTGCCAAATCAACTGTGCATTTATAATTTCTTTCATCATTTCAATATTTTTAGAAAGATTCTTTAATATTTTTGAGAAGTTAATCACTATTTATTTTTATTACTCAGCACACAAATACTAAATTGGCAAATGTATGTCTTTAGCTTAGCCTTTTTTTAGAAGACAGCCATAACGTTTATTACTTTTGGATAATTCTTATCAGTGGAAGAACTAAACAGAAACAGGACATGTTGGAACTGCATTGAAAAAAGAATTCTTTGGGCTTCAACTACCATTCCTGTCTCCCACTATATGAATATCTTTCCAATACTGAAGTTAGACTAACCACTTTATTTTAGCTATTTCACTGTGCAAGCCGGTTACTGTCAGTAACCAACTCTAATTTGAATATGTAGATCCTCTTTGTAATCTCAGTTGGGAGTCTGTGAAAAGATTTCAGTGCATTGCTCTAAAACAGTCAAGGTGGGTCTGGGTGAATAACAAATATGATCATCATAAAAAAAAAGTTTTTCTAGTTAAAATGGTATCATTTCATCTGTTTCATGTATTTTCATGTAATTCCTTCTGTAAATTTTGTTTAATTGCACTCAAAGGTAACAGATCAACTGAAATAAATAAGTAAATATCTTCCCTAGTTGTTATTGCACAAAAGTCTTATGTATTCAGTTCTGGGACCCCCAGCATAAGGGCACTTGCTGAAGTGAGTCCAGAGGAGGTGCACAAAAATTATCAGAGGGCGGGAGCACATCTCCTGTGAATATAGGGTGAGAGAGAGTTGGGGTTGTTCATCCAGGAGATTCAAGGAGGCTTTAAAGCACTTTCCAGTACCTAAATGGTGCCTACAAGAAATAGAAAGGGACTTCTTACAAGGGCAGGTAGTGATAGGACAAGGAGGAATGGCTATAAACTGAGAGAGGGTAAATTCAGGCTAGATATAAGGAATATTTTTTTTAAGGTGGGGATGGTTAGGCACAGGTTGCACAAATAAGTTGTGGAGGCCCCATCCCTGGAATTGTTCAGGGCCAGATTGTGTGGGGCTTGGAGCAACCTGGTTTAGTGGAAGGTGTGGTTGGACTGGGTGATCTTCAAGATCCTTGTGGAAGGAATTAAGCCACAGGTTCACTGGATACTTATTAGTAAGTGAAAATCTCTTACTGTTTTTTTTTATTTCAACAAATCCAACTTGAATGCAAAAAATTTCTGCAGAATGACTATTTGAAGAAATTATTTCCACAAAACAGCTGCTCCCCAGTGAAAATGACAGGTTTTGAGCAAAGAAAAAAAGTTACTTTTACATGAACTACCTTGCTGAATTGCAGTATAATATGACAATAAAGAAGCAACACAATATTGCTTGGAAGTTTCCCTGTAGATTGAGTTTAATTTCAGCAAAGTATTTTGAAACAAAGATAGTGAGCCCTTCATCACAGACCTGTCAGCAGCAGTACCTATAGAATAGAGAATTAGCAGGCTTCATGCTAAAATGGGAGTAATCCTTCTCAGCTCAAAACAGGAGATAGCTCTCTTTCAGCAGTTCCTATGTGGCAATTTGTAGGATGCGTGCTGCTAGAAGAGTAAAACTATGTACTTAAAATATGATGGCATATCTGACATAGATTGGGTAAAATTTTAAATCTCTATTTAATAGTTTTTATATGGCATCATTTAATGTTTGTTTAAAGCAGTGTTTCTAAATATGCAAGACAGAGTAGGCAAGAAATTCAGGGTATTGTATGTGGCTTACACAACTGACTGTTTTATCTATGTGAAGTCAGTAGTTTTTTTGGTGTTGATAACCAGGTATTTTCTGAGGCCAGAAGCAAGTGATGAGCAAGAACAATTCCTGCAGTACCATTATGAAAAAAAATGTGCAGTCACGCTAAAAAGATAAACTTCTATGATTTAGGGATTCAATTTATTTTTAATTAGTATCAATATATAAGTCCAACTGTTCTATTGGGTTATAGTACTGCCCACTGTCCT
Source organism: Sclerurus mexicanus (assembly GCA_013396755.1). Lineage (NCBI taxonomy): Eukaryota > Metazoa > Chordata > Aves > Passeriformes > Furnariidae > Sclerurus > Sclerurus mexicanus. The sequence goes on along the minus strand of VWZF01000204.1, from coordinate 242,236 downwards.
CTCTGTAAATGAAAACAGAGTGAGGTTACTGAAAGAGAAAGAAAGTCTTGTTTCTCTAGGTTTTATTCTACAAATCATTTTCTAATCAAGTGCTCAGCTTTATTTCTTCCCTACTTTTTGCTTTACTTGCTGTTCCTTTACTGAGGTACAAGTAATTCTCAGGGGTTAAGCTAGAGCAGATGAATGTAGTTTTCTCATGCAGCTTTTTTCAAAGAACAGCCTTAGGCTTGTTGTAAATAATTAGTGAAGAGATGATCTGATATAACAAACATTTTGATTAATATGTATTGTTTTCAGAGTGTCATTCATACAGTTTAATAAGAATTTCAATACATTGCAAAATAGCAGAAATGCTATCTCTAAAAAAATACAGTGCTGAGAATCATAGAGCAAACCACCTGAATTAATTGTTGAGAGCTTCTTAGTACTTCATGAAATAGAAAGATGAGTTCAGAGGATTTCTTAGGTAAAGAGAGGAGGGAGTAGGAGTTTAAATCAGACATGCTAAGGATTCGCATCTGCAATCTTGAGTGATGAGCAAAGGTCATACCCAGAGTAAACATAATGAATCTCCAAAATCTTCCATAAATGCTGTTCTCAATGTTATCATTGTTTTCAAAATATTACCAGTCTTTTAAATAAAAAAAAAAACAAACCACACCAACTGAACAGAAAACAGTTCTGTGCCTCTTGCATCTGAGCCAGAGAAAGCCACATCAAGACAGACCAAAGGCCTGATTCTTCCCTTGTCGTATCTCTGCAAGTCACCTGGAACAGATGTCTAGGGAAGGAAATAGGATCCGAGCAAGCCTCTAGTTCCATTTTCACAAAATGTTCTTTGGTCCTTCAGCCACTTGTGTTTTAGGAACTATGGAGGTGAATGTGGCAGAGTATGCTGTGTGAATTTAACTGCTAGGTGAAGGCAGAAAGGACTTTGGCTAGGGCAGTGAAAGTGGCCATACATGGTAACGGGGCTGGTAAGGCCACACTGTTCCAGGAGTTGCCTGAGCAAAAACTACTGCAGTGTACTGAAGATGGAAAGGTACATGTCAAATTTGTTGCTCACTCTTGAAATGCTTAATCTCTTTTGGCAAAGGGTGTGGATAGATAGAGTTAGAAAAAGCAGGATTTTAATCCAGTTGCAGTCACATGTCCTGCATAATCCAAAATAGCCATTTGCTTTGTGTTCTGTTGCCTGCAGAACAAAAGCTATTTTATACTCTTGTACAATGTGCAGCCTCATTTCTATTCTGTGGTATTATGACTGAGCATTCCAAAAAGCCAGAACAATTGCTTTTAATATACCTTTCAGATTTAAAAGAGCGTTCAGGGGATGATGCTCTCATCCACACCACAATTTATATGCATTTACTGCATGTCACGCAACTTCACAAGACTCTTCTCTTCCTTGAAATGTAATACTGTGATTCACAACAGTCTGCATCTGACATCAGTTTTTTATATATATAGATCTTTTGAGTAGCATAACTCTGAAAAATATTAAATGTCTTAAGAAGCATACTACAGTTACCTCCAGTGGATGCTCATGGAAGAAGAAGCACAGAATATAAAAATATCCAGAAAATGATAGTTTAAAGTTATAACCATACTTTATGGAGGAATGTTAAAAAAAAAAAAGTTTTCATTCTGTGTTCTATTGACTAGTAACATGTACCTTGTTATTTTGAAGTAGTTCTTTCTTCTTACTCAGTACACATAGAAAAGAGCTTAATCTCTGTAAATCAAGGTGTAGATTTTTTTTAATTAGTATGTGTTTTAGTGGGACACACTTTTTGGTAAGATCCATTCTTGGGAGTGATTAAATTCTGATATTTTATTTTTTACTGAATGCTTACAAAAACCTTTTAAAACTGTCTTGAAAATAAATTGTTTACAACAAACATGCATTAAATGCTGTTCACTTTTAACAATACATTAATTATTAAAGAACTCTATAATTTCTATGGCAACAGCACACAATAACTTCACATTATTCACAGTTTCATGTCTTAATATCAGCTGCTGGTAATGTCTCACACAATAATAAATAAGAACTGGTCACCTAAACCAGAATTTCCAGGATACTTAAGATAGATATTTCTTGACAGAAGGTCCAAAAAACCCACATATATTCTTAACCTTCATTTTACTGACTTCTACTCTGTGAAGATTAAGAACCCTTGGCAACCACATGCTCAGACCATATCCCTTTTATTGGATACTCCATTTAAACTGCTATTGTCACAGAAGAAGAAGACACAAATCAGAAGAAAGATGCAAGTTTTTTAAAACCACTCCCTCTGTGTTGAAAAGAACCTTTATTCTATAATGAAAAATTTAAAACATTACAAAGCAATACAAGTGTTATCATATAACTTGAGAGAGGAAGGATTGTTAATATTTTGAAGAAGATCTTCTACAAATAAACTATTTAGAAATTAACCAAAAATCAGGTATCAGAAAGGAAGGTATCAGGAATTAAAATTAACTCTTGATGTACACTCATTGAAGAAATTTGCTTCTACCAGAAGTTTAGCCAAGTAGGATTAAAATACAGACCCTTGGATTTCCATGAAACTATTTCTTTTTGTTATATACCTCTGCTAGTCTATCATCTTTAAGTGAGGTAATATTCTTAACTGGAGACAGAAAATGCCCTGTTGTTCTCATTTTCCTGGGCTTTGGAACACACCGTTTATTAGAGTAATTTCATGTACAAGATCAGACTTGCTTGACATGGTATGATTGTCTCTTGGTGGAACTACATGCATCCCCATGCTTTCCCCTATAACTATTATTGAACTTTAACATTTACCTTGTTTGTTCTGTATCAGATAGCAAAAAAAAAAAAGGGAAGGAAAAAGAAAAACCCTCAAGATGAAAATCTGATACTCTATCTCTGAATACATTGGACTGTGATTTGAAGCTCAAATCACAAAACTTCTATCATTAAAATTTTTAAAAATGTTTAAGAATTTCTGGCTTTAAGGAAAGCACATGCTCACATTGAATCTTTTTGCATGCATGAAAAGAAAGAAAAGAACTTACTCCATGTACACTGAGGAAACACAGAAGCACTTTAGAAGTCTTTAAATAATAAAGAGGAGGGATGCCAAAAGCATCACTTTAAAGCCACTTCTAAGTTTTTCCAAAGAGTATTGAAGCCAATAGAAACACCCTCCCTTTCATTTGCTGCACTTAATCTGAAGGATATACATAAGCACAGGAAGTTAAACATGCTCTTGGCGAACAAAAAAAAAGGCAAAAATTCTGTTTTCATCTAGATAGTCCGAGTCCCAATATCAGCCAGGCACCACTTTAAATGAGATTTCTGAGATTACAGTTTAAATGGTAGTGACCCTTCAAAGAGATGTTACTAGTATAAGAGGCAGTAAAAACTCGCTGATGTGCTAGGAAGAAAGGAGTTTGCTGCTGTGATAAGAAAATCCCACCAAGGGAAACCACTTCTCCTGTAAATCTTGCACAGAATTACCACAATAATACACATAAAAAAGCAGATAGATAAAAGTTCAAAGACAGGCTGGCCATTAAAAATGATAAAATAAATAAATTGTGCCAAAATGGAATGCATGGAAGAAAGTTCTTCTTGGTAGTTTTAAGAAATAATGTGCCAAGACCCTCTTCACAAGGCTTGCATCTATGATTATTCATTTTGCCAAAATCAGAATTTGGGTTTAAATTCCAGCAAATCCCTATTGTTGTCAGAATTACACAAGCACAAAAGATAAATTAAGACGTGCAGAGTAGAGTGGAGGGTGTTCTTCTAATGAACTGGTAATCTTTGTCCGATGAACTATTCCATTTTCTTGTTAAATAAGCAAGCAAGCCAACAAACAAAAAGCTGCACCTTAAACAAACAAACAAACAAGATTTAAAAACTTGATCTCTTAACACCAGTTGTAAAAGTATAACATCAACCCACACACCCCACATAAAAATATCCAGTATTCTTTAAGTTTCCTACTAGCTTATAGTAATTTGCTTTGGACAACATTATAGTTTCACAATAAAATGTGGCTAAAAAATTTTCCTCAACTTTATTCCAAATAATGAACTACAGCCTACGTTCCTTTGCATTTTAAAGTGAAGGGGATGGAAGGAGCCCATCTTCTAGAAGCAACTAAAATGGAAGTAACTTCTTTTGACAGTTAATATTATTTATCTCCAAAAGTTCACCATTTTTACTTGTCGTGGCCTGCCACATCAGCATATTTCATTCAATTGCCAGCTGTGTTCTCAGTGCTGGGAAGAAATAGGTTCACATGAACGTGGAGCCAGTCCAGAGTCCTGACTGTAGATAGTGCTCATAATTAGCCATTCCCAGGAGGATGATGTGCAAACAGGCACCAGTTTAACTCTGTTAAAATGATTTCCAAAGAGTTCTCAGCATCTTTACTGAAGGAATCAGTCAAAAATGTCTTCAGAAGAAAATGTAATTGCTTTCAAGGATTAAAATTCTAATCAGGAGTATTCAATTAGCAGTTAATGTTGAGATCCACAGTTTAGATTTTTATGCAAATTTACCATTCTTATATTCAGTTTTGAAGCTAAAGGCAGCTCATAGCAAATACATTTCTGTCTCTCAGCTCATCAAGTCAGTGATCATTTACTTTGAAGAATATTTTGCAGTTGTTACTTTTGGAAGTATGTAAATCAGTTCCCTTTTGCCCCTACTACTGTAATTAGTCTTTATATTAGCTTGTGAGGTAGCTCATAGCATTTTCCTCTTTCTCCTCTTCCTGAGCTTTTATTGCTGACCATGATATCATACGGTACGGAATATCCCTGTGGTCAGTTTGGGTCAGCTATGCTGGCTATACTGTCCCCAGGCCTCTTTCGCCAGTCTACTCATTTGGAAGGAGAATATGGCAGAGTGTAAAAGAGATAGTCTTGACACTGTGTAAGCGTTGTTTGACAATAGCCATAAAACATGTTATCAACACTGTTTTACCACAAACACAAGCATGGCAACCTACAGACTGCTGTGAAGAACGTTAACTCCAATACAGCCAGACTCTGTGCAGTCTCCACCCCTTGTTCCATGCCATAGTCTTTATTCTCTGGTCCCACATTAAATGACACATTTATGTATGTTTGATGTCTGGGCCACACTGCTTTTCACCTTCCAATCCTACCTCATTCCTTTCCTTTTCCTTTCCTTTCTGTCTAGATCTCATTCCCCAAATTCCTTCTTACCAATACTTAAAACAGTGACTGGGTCTAAACATCGTCATGAATCACCATCCACTGATCATTGGCATGCACACGGATACTATTGTCCATCCTGTGCCATTCTCCCAAAAGTCCACAAGGACAGATGATGGGTTTGGCCCCATTAAAAAGTTAACATACCCCCCTGAACTGACTGCAGTGGAGTCAGACAGGCACTGGTATCTGCCAAGCAGCATGTGGTCATTATCAGCCAAGCAGATGAAGAACTCAGTACTCTGACAACATGAGAGATGGTATTATTGGACATCCTTGACACTTTAAAGTGAATGCGAGCAGTGCTTTAGAAGTGATTTAGAAACTCTAAGCACTCAACGGGTTCAAAGAAAATGTGTAGAAATTTGGCAGTTAAAAACTACTATCACATTTAGTACGTATAGCTTTTTTTTTTTCTTTTTTCTTTTGTGTCAACATTTTAAGCCATGAAATTTTCCAGGACATTATCTGAAGTCTTAAATGACTGAAGAAGAGAACTTAATTGCTGGTTATTCTAGTTACTGATATTGTTCATGGTTCAGTAATCTAATAAATAGCTCATATTCTGCATAGCAAGCTCATATAACCTGACTTGCAGAAGAAAGCCAGTTCAGCTACAGAGAAAAGGACTTAGATTTCTTAAATGATTGTTTGAATGGGGTTTGAATGGAGAACAGAACCAGAAATGATATACTGATAACTAGCCTGCCTTCTCTTTCCCAGTCTATCTGTTGTGCACACTTTTCTGTCCTCAACACATGGCAACTCCAGACGGAGGGGATTTACTCTTAGTTATGTATACAATCATATAGAGAAAAACTGCATTGTTGCAATCAGTGTTACAAATATGTATCATAGATATCCAGAAAAAATTCTAATTCACAAATCCTTGCTGGAAAATATTTACAAATATTTGACTTTATTTTTGTAAGTCGTTTTTGGTTGTTTTTTGGACAGTGCATCCTATATATGCAATTTTTATAGCTTCACATCAGAACAGTTTCTTCTAATCTATGGAAGGAATTCAGGTAAAGATTTGAGTTGCTTAAGAACATGCTGAGCAACATCTTCTACTTAACACTCGATAGACCTAGGATAGCATGTGTTTTAAATTATCGAAGTACATTAATAAAGGTTGAAAAAAGCTTTACCATGCAGATACTGATTTCAGTGTTTAAGCTGATATATAGATGATTCTGTATTGGCAACATAAGAAAGGTTTCATTGCCTAACTGATAATCCAGCTTAATACTGAAGCCATAATTTAGCATGTTTATGCATAATATGCATATATCAAACCTATTTAAAAACATATAAATATATTCAGATAAACAGATCATGTTGAGTTTTTATTTGACATTTGAATAAAGGAATAAACTACTTAATAAATCAGTAAGTTTCTTTTGTTAAAAACACAAACAAAACAAACAACTGTGACACTGCAAATACACTTTTTTTCCCCTGCAATGGTCAGCTTGGTTCTACACAACTGATATTTGTCGCTCTCCCTGCTAAAGCATGCAAATCAAAGGTTGGTCCTGCTTAGGGCACCAGTACAGAATCCACACAGCATAGGGTTAGACTAGATATGAACTCCAGTGGGTGTTAGCTCAGTCTCTCTGTCCCTCCTCAGGACTTCAATACTACTGTCCAGTTTCATTGTCAAGAAAATTAAAAGTAGATCCTAATTCAATAATGACCAGAGAAAAATGCTGCTCAAAGCAACATTAACACTTGAGATTGAAGTTATAGAGCATTCCTGATTGTGGCAATGTTTTCTAGAAATTTCGGAAGAATGCACAAAAAACTATCCTTCTCAGGGAGACCATAATAAAAATCCTGACTAACTGTTTCTAACTCTTTGTTTAATAAAAATAACTGTAATCCTGATCTCTTGATTTTACATAATTAATTTAATCTCTCAAAGGAAATCTGTGGTTTTCATTCAATTAGAAACTTCTAGAATTTTTTTACATAGTTCCGTAACAACAAAAATGTTCTTTTTATGATAATATGAAAAAATCCTATATTCAGTAACACTGAACTCTTTGTCCTTTGTTCTCATACTTCCCAGTTGAAAAAAAAAAAAGGTACAAACTAAGAAAAACTAAGAGATCAATCAGCTGACAAATTCTTAGGAACACAAATATAACATATCAAGTAATACCAGACAACTGTAAAGGCCAAGGGATGAAGTTACTCTCATGATACAATCATTTAAGACAAACCAGCTATGACACTATTATTCATCTCATTCTATGTAGCAGCTGAAAGGATCATTACTTGCCTGTTTGAGAAAGAGGGAGGAAGAATGAATTCATATAAATTTAGAAAGTTATTTTCTTGTTATGAAAACCATTTTATACTCGGGGTTAGATTGACTTGTTCATCTAAAATTACCTTTTTCTCTTATTTTATTTGAAACAGAAGATTTGATGTTTTCATAGTTTTGATAGCTAAACACATTATTTGNAAAAAGAAAAAGAAGAAAAAGAAGGAAAGCATAGTGGGGGATCTTAGTCTCAGTCTTCTCTTGCTTTTCAGTGGACTGCTTCATGTTTCTTGTTATTATCAGATGCAAAGTGGTTGCCTTTTGCTTGTCCTTATCCACAGAAAACATTCTTTTTTACTAAGCTCTTGACAGCTAATTCCTTATACTCTGCAAATGATCTATAAGCCATTTAGACACATATGGCACATCTCTGCATGTTGCAATGGATTCTGCCGTTCCATAGACCAAAAAGTTTCCTGGCAAAGGAATTTCAGAATATGACATGAAAAATAAATGTTGCAATGTTATCTATATTCAGTCTGTATAATGTGGTTAAAAAAGAATCAGTTCCAAACTATTTATACAGTGATAAGCCCCTTCAGAATTCTAGCAGTATAAATTGGAAGTGATTAGTAGTAATATTACTCATTGAAATGCATACTCTTTAGGTATGTCTGTAGTTTCTGTATTTTCTCTAGAATAACAACTGTGACCTGATCTGTTTCCTTCAAATCTTTATTAATTCAGGTCTTAACTGGTTCTCCCACTGAACAGACTATGTCTTCAAGAGGGAGACAGTATAGTATTATCTGTATGTCCTGCAGTTTCCCACAAAACCATGTGCAGTGCCATCCATAGTCACAGGTGGGGTTACCATGTCTAATTCAGCCCAGCTTGACCCTGGTGATATAAGAACCATCAGTTGTCAATAGCAATCAGTGAACTACAGCTCATCCTTGTGTTCCTGTGAGGATCTTTCAGCCATGTCTTATGATAATTAAAGCATTATTTGACAGCAACAATCATAATTTGCAGGATATATCTGTTCTTTGATCACTGTTTTATACAGCAGGAAAACCAAATTTATTTATGAACCCTGTTTTTTGAGTGGGTTTTTTTGTGTTGCCTTTCCTGTATTACTCAGCAAAGTAAAATAAATGCATGGAGAAGAGTAAATTAATGAAATAAAAAGGACAATAAGACCAGGATAGATAATGTCTTCAAAAACTGGTGTACTTTGAAGTAAAGGAACATGGGGAACTTTGGTGTCTTTACCAGTATCACACTGGATTGGACTGTGATTGGATCATCATAAAAAAAGGCATGACATCTCCTGAGATCTTTAATGGTTTAGAAAACATTGTTAACTTTAATGGTAAAGAGATTTTAGTTTAATTCATAGAATTATACCATCGTAGAATCACAGAATGTTTTGGATTGGAAGGGACTTTAAAGATTGCCTAGTTCCAACTCCCCTGCCATAGGCAGGGACACCTCCCACTAGACCAACTTACTCAATGTCCCACTCGACTTTAAACACTGCCCACAATCGGGTGTCCACAACTGCTCTGGGCAACCTGTCCCAATGCCTTACCACTCTTACAGCAAAGAATTTCTATATATCTAATCTGAATTTCCCCTGTTTCAGTTTGAAATTCTTGTATTTAAGTTTAGAAGATCAGTGGTTAGAGCAGATTGCTACAGTAGGATTTTTCCCATCTAAAGTTAAGCAATTAAAAAGAAATTTGATATTAGCCAGTTTTGTCAAGAGTGATATTTTATAGGTGTGAACTCCCATCTATTTTTTGACTCTCACCCACGAAACACATCTATTTTTTAACATCTACAAACTATATTGCTCGATACAGCCCATTCATAAAATATAGGACTACTACAAGAGCTTCAAATGGAAACACTACACATTCCTAATTATGAGACAGCTAATAAGACTAACATATTCCAAGATAAATGAGTATGGAATTTGCTCACTGCATTTGACCAAGCTATCCGCAAGGTGTCAATATGGATTCATAGTAACTTCTATGACCACAAACAAATAATTGTCTTGTTAAAAATAGAAATTTGGAAATGACAATTTACAGGTGCTGGGGGCATCTCTTCTCTTCCAAGTTTTGAAAGAAATATATTTTCTCAATCTTTTTTTATAGGCAATTTAATAACTGTAGAACTTTCATATTTCTTCTTTTGAAGGCACTAAAGGGTATTTTAGTAATGTGTTTATCTACAGCTAACAACCATAATTAGCTTAAGTTATGGAATGCCCCAAATAAATGAAGAGGACTTTATAGTTGTTCAGAAACACAGTTTGTTCTGCTGGTGTTTTGTTAAATATTTGCAGAAAACATGATTTGCATCATTTGCTAGTTACATAAACCTGTATAATTATGGCCTAAGGTACTATACAAAAGTTATTTAATTCCCAAAGATTGCTGCTCAGTGCACCAGGCATTAATCATCTGTTGTGTCTATTATAAATGCAGAAGCAATTAAGTAAGTCTGTGATGAGAACGGGTTATTGTCAGATTTATACAACAGCATTTTTCAATGGTGTCATTACTGATGAAGACTGTTATGGTTATTTTCTTTCTTAGTGAAGAATAAAAGTATTACTTTGTGCCAGATATTTTTGTGGTGTTTTAAAATTAAATGTGTAACAACAGAAATTTGATAAATCATAAATAAATTTAAAATGCATACCACAGAAAAAAGAAATTCCACCCCCCCTTCAAGAAGAAGCAAAAATTAATTTTTATGTTAGAAAATTAATATAAAACAATGTCCTAAAATATCCACAGGGTTTGTTCAGAAAGCATACAGAAGAATCAGTTTGAATGTAAAATTTGCTATCTTATCCCTGTGAATTCACTGAAGCCAATAAAAATTTTACTTGAATGAAATACAACAAAATAATGCCTATTAGGTAAACAAAAAGCTATTACATGAGGAGACAGAGAGTGGCTAGTTGAATATAGTAAATATACAATTAGCTGCTGATTCCTTAGTCAATGTACAATTGTCTATTCATAGACAACTTTCTAACTTTCTAAATGCAACCTACAGCAAGCATATCAGCACATGAAAAATCAAGGCAATTTTCAGTTAAATGTGAGAGGAATCTTTCTAAAAATATTCACTAAACATGGGACTGTTTTGGCAGACAGGACACCTACATTTGTATCATAGTTATGATTACAAAAGCAGTTAGCTGCACTTTCCCTCTTTGTGTTACTTCATGCAACCTTATTAGAAGAAATATCATATAAAAGAAATAATGAAAGAAGTTCCCCTTTTAAAGTAAACCTTCATGAGCAGTGGGGATTTGCTGTACATTTTACCCTAAACAATCAAACGTAATATAATATTAAATATTTATTTTTTTTCAATGTGAGAAATTTGTGTGGACAACTTGTTGCTTACAATCCAGGTGAATGGGAGAATTTGCAAGGACCTTGACTGCCACTTAAGGTCTTCAGGTTAGAAATTAGCTGAAAACCATAAAGATTAGAAGAGGTACTAGAGGTCTATGTGCACACTGTCACCAGGAGTTATTTAGGAACAAGATAAACACAGCATTTCCTTGGACTAACTCCTTGCAGAAGGAGATGCCACCCTAAAGCAGGGTAATGGACTAGATGACCTCAAGGCTCCTTTTAACTTTCTGAATTTGTGTATTGGCAGAAGTGAGTTTATTTAAAGAGGCAGATTGTCCTCCTTTGTCCTGCAGTGCTTCCCCTCCATGCATTGCTCTGCTCTTCTTTCAGGATTGCAAGCAGCGAAGAGCTAAGAGTAAACAAAGGTTGTTTATATCAATTGCTGTTTTCTTTTGCCCAGCAAACAGAACGAGCAGACTATATATCTATACCTAGAGACTACACACAGAGTCTACAAAGCAATCTCAGAGGAGTGCACTGAGATCTTGAAGAGGTGATATTATGCTACTCATGTGGCAGGAAAAGGAAAGCATCCTTCTTGTAGTAACACAGATTCAGTGGATAAACACACGTAACTCCTAAATGGAAAACTATAATGAGATAAAGAAAATAAATTAAAAGCTGTTCCAAAGATCCATGGCTCAGACCTTCAGCTAGTATCAGGGATTTTGAAATAGAGTCAGCTTGAACTCTGTTGTAACAATGTTCAGATTTTGGAAAATTAGTATACACTTTAAGTTTTTAATGAAAACTTCACTAGAATAAACTAATGAAGCTACCTGTTCTTTTTGCAAGCAGCTCTGTGTCAAGGGAAGTCAAAGACCTGTCACCAATGGCAATTTCATGGTATCCCTCTTTATTTGTCTACTGTGCAGCAATGAATTGCAGCTGATCTCATTTGAAAAAAAAATCCAAAACACAAAAAACCAAACCAAACACAAAAAGGAAAACCAGAAGATGCCCAAACTAAACAAACATAAAAAACTACTAAGATGCAGACAGAAGATCCAAAAGACGAAGTACCTCTGGTATTCATGCAAAAATCAGAACAGACAAGAATAAAAATGGACAATAAAAGAAATCTTTCAACAACAACAATAACAAAAAGTGGAAAATGCAGTTTAGGAAATATTTTTGTATATAGTTTAATACTGGAGTTTTTGTTAGTAGTATCAAAACTCTGCCTATGTGAACGTGGAAAACAGGCAAACCCACGAGGTATAGGCAAGGAAGGAATAATGTCTGTTTACTGAGTCTAAGAGTTCTCAAGTGACTTGCAATCCACCTTCTGCCATTTCCCAATGTAATGGGAAGGCACTGCCAAAGTGCCAAATTAGGGAAATCTTTCAGACTAGATTTACAACGCCTTTCACAGTATTACCAGATTTTAGTTCTAGTCGCCAACTATATTACAATACTTCCTTCTTATATGAGCTATAGCTTAGTATTATGATAGTCTAGAAAATATGCTAATATATTTGTTCCAATTTTTCTTAAATGAGCAACACCTAACTGAACCCACACCACAATTTAATCTGTCATATGAATTACTCAGATTTTCAGGAAGATAATTTGTGTCCTTGAAAGCATTCATTGGCATTCACAGGCTGAAAGAATTCACTTTTACATAGACTCCTGCAGCTTGTGCATTGTCAGTAAAAATAATCTGTAGTGAGGTTTCAGGGGTTTTCCCCCAGTAGAACAGACCAAAGCATCTCAGCATCAGACAATTTAGCAGGCATCCTGACCTTCCAATTATAAAGACTCTTCTAAGTTTAAAGAGATATAAATATCCAAACATCAGGATTTAAATATCATACCTGCCTCTTATTATGATCAAAGTATCTGTAAAAACTAGTATTTCACTTAAAAGAGGAAATTGCAGCTGATACCCAAACATCATGAAGCACCTCCCTCAACTTCTATTTCTTTAGGTAGTGTTTGATGTCTCAAAGAAATTTGTGGGATTAAAGGCGTTGTATTTTAAATAAATTTATAAAATAAAATTTTACACAATGTACCTTGATTGTCCCCATATGTATAGCAGCAAAATATCAGAAAAAAATTTTTTTTAGGTAAACATCATGATTGTCAAAGAGAAGAGCTTCCCTACATAATGGCAACTATGAAACTAATCATAAATATATTAAATGTCAGCACCCTAGAATACTGTAATTAGCATTACCCAAAGTAATTCTAAAGCTTCAGTACTGATTATTGTAGAACAAAACACTTGACCACTGAAAACATAGAAAGTACCAGGATTAAGACACAAACACAATGCCTCCCTTTACATTGCTGTTATGGTACTGTATCTAATTGCATGAACATAGAGCATAAAACTTCAATAAATATTTATCCTGTTTAGCACAGCAGGTTGGCAGAGGATACTAGCAAAGTACCTTTATTTTTAATATTTCTTATATTAGTGTATTACACTTAATATATAATGTACTGCTTACATTTCTGAAACTTTCCTCAGAATATGAGTATTAATCCTTTTATTGCTGTCATTCTTCATACACCATATCACTGTCCTTTTTTTTTCTTTTTTTTTAATTAATTCACTGATATTCACCTTCAGCCTAAACTGTGAAGTGGGATTATTCCATTTAAAAATGTATAAGGATGACAAAGAACTGTCACTATTTTTTTTAAATGGAATTTATTGGTTTTAGTTCCATAAGACACACAAAGGCCTGATTTTCCTTCTCCTGCTTATTTTCCCTACTGTTTCAGATATGCAGCTCACAGCTTAAGTCGATTTTCTTTCCAGTTGCCAATGTTAGAAAAATCTGATGCCAGGGTCTGCCATTCTTGTACCTACAAGGTAAGTCTTACAAGTCATAATAATCTGAGAAAAACAAAACCCAAAAAAACCATTAAAAATATTAAAGGCATTCTGTAGAGAAACTGGGTAGGTTTTGAATCACAATGGTCTACTTATTTCTAAAATTCATTTGTAATTAATAGCATTGCAGGTTTATTTTATGTTGGTGAAAAATCAAACTTCAAGGAAGTAAATGGAGTTTATAAAAGATACAGTGTATTTCTACGGGTGGAGAACCCAAGGTGCTACAAAAGACTTGAAAATGCTTCCTTGGGTGTAAAACTTAAAAACCAAACCCAAACAACAACACAATAAACAAACAAATAGTAAAAGATTTTTTATTGGCAACAGAGCCAATGTCAGCTTCGATGGTTTTCAAAATGAATGAACTTGTTTTCCCCTGAAATTTTCTGAATATAATACCATGTAAAGTATGACAAATTTATAAGTGACTGAGAATGGAATCACTTAAGAAAAACTATCCATCAGCAACTTGATATGAAATGCCAGTGAATGGGAATGTGAACCTGATGAATGTACATTTTATCAGGTTTTGTAAAATTATATGCCCATTTATTCCAAAGAGATTGTAAATTAAAGTGGTAAGACAAAGTTTGTGTAGAGACAGGGAGCAGAGGAAAAGTTACATGGAGAAGAAGAGCCATTCTGGAGGCATGGTCTGTGCAAGTCAATGCTATCTATGGCTAGAGCTATGTACTTTGCAAAAATAATTCTCTGTATCTTCACTGGAAAATTCTGGAGATTTTCTTGAGCTTTTCAATGACACTGGCAATACAGAGAGCAGAAATGGCCAGCTCTGTCTCACACAGAAGACAAGCGGGAAAGATGGAATTAGAACTGGTGTTGCACTGCAGCTGAATGTTTTAGTTTATATGAACAAAAATACAAACCTGTGAAAATAAGGTGAGATCCTGGATCTTAACAGTAGTACATTTCACATCTGTTAGTAGAGATTTGAAGTCTTATTTGAACATTACATTAATATATTGCGTAATATGAAAACATAAAAAAATCATCTTTTTCCAACAGGAGAGGCAGAATTGTAAAGTTCTAAGAGTTTCTAATAAGTAGGTTATATTTAATCAAATATAAACCAGCTCATGCAATTGAAAATAAAACAGAATTATCACCAAATGTGTTTCTTTAGCTTAATATCTCCTTTTTTTCCTACCTCTATTTCTGTTCTGCAGTATTCCTTGTATTTGTAATACAATTTGCTAGTTCATTTTATTCTTATTAGTTATTTCTTTCAAATTATATTTTTATAATTAGTAATGGCAGTATTTCTACCTAAGATAAGTGTTTTACAGAATTAAGTGTGTTGATGTGTATGCCACAGTTAATTGCATTATATAAATTTAGGTAATATTGTGGGGAATAATTTCAATTCATTTGCTTTTCTTCATGGTTATTAAATGCATTTTAAAACAAGAGGTGGAAAAAACCTAACAGGAGAGTTATAGGAGTTCTGAAATAACAAGCTATGGTTTAGCAAATCTTCTGGAAGCTCTTTGTGGCTATAACCACACACTAACTTTTCACCTTTTCCAAGAATTAAAAAAAAACCAAACTAAACCACTACCAACAACAACAGCAATAAAACCACCACCACCAACAGCAACAACACACAAACAAACAAAAAAACCAAAACATCCAAGCTTTCCCCCAGCCAAAAAAAACCCCTCAGACCAAAACCCGCCCAAAACTCCAACTGAACAGCCTCATAAAAACGGTAAAGGTTTAATCTAGATTCTCCTGGGTCAAAGCCAACAGGATAGGAAATACTTCAAATTCAATATTACTATTCACATTGTCCTTCTATAGAACCTTGTCTAACATCTAAAACTAGTGTTATTATTTGACTAAGAATAAACCATTAAAATAATTAATTTCCTGAATGGGTCCAAACCCCTGCACAGGCCAAACCAGCACAACTGGTTAATGGGATAAAAAACCCCACACTGTGATGTCACTTATAATCTTAGTAATCCTGGTTTCTTACCAAAGGTCTTCGCTGCAAAAAAGGTAAATGCAGATGAAATTAAAAATTTAGGATCATCAAGAGAGGCAGGAAAGACATAATGGGATTTGATACCTCGTGAGAGTCTGTTCCACTCGGGAAAGTAATTCTGTTAAATTCTATGCAGAAGCCTGCAAATGCTCATCATGCACAGATAAGGAAAGCTGTGTAAAGCAGTTGTAAAGACTCCTAGTCAGAGACAGGGCCGTGGTGTCACAGGGTCCTCCAGGCAGCCTCCTGGCATATTGACTCACCTGCTGCTCCTCTCCGTGACACTGATAGAAGGGATGCTACTTGAACAAAGTCACTGGGACCTTTGCTCTCATCTTGCTTGCAGATTCACCTTCAGGGTTTGCAAACCACTTTCTAACAGCATTCCATGGCAACTGAGCACACTGTGCCACAGTATTTTAATAAATTGATTGAGCTGTGATGCGTCTGTGTGCCTGAAATGTAATTAACATAGCCAATATCTAATACTGGCAGCTGTGATGGGCTAATGACCATTCTAGTGACCTTAACATTGCTCAAAACTTCAGAGAAAATTCTGTGTGAGATTAAGGAAGTGGAACTGAAAGTAGGTTAAAAAGCCTAAACTCTTCAAAATTAGACTATCTTTTTCTAATATGATAGAGTTTGTTAATGACTGTCATAAAGAGTATGAACATGCTATCACACAAAGCTGTCATATTGCCATGATCCCAAACAAAACCAGAAAGTGATGGAGTGACAAGAAACACAGGCATATCTAAGAAAGACTGAGGAACTGCAAAGGCCAGCCTGTTATTCCATTTTTATCTTCATTATTTTTTCAAATTGTAGCAGATGTTCTGGGCCTTGACACAGGAGTTGATCAAATACTGAAGGAACTGACAACTGAACAGTAAATGTGGGAGTTGAACATGTTGCTCTGTACTGAGGCAGTACATGGCCAGACCTCTCTGCTTGCAGAGTAGGAAACAGGACCAGGCAAAGAGACAAATCCTCCCCTCTGTTGCTGGAATAAGTTACAGACAGCAATAAAATGCCAAAAGCACAGTTGCTGAATTTGAGAATGGAGAAATTCCTGATTTCTTCTACACACTGAATCTATAAACCACATTCTAATTTTAGGATGATATGAAATACTCCTCTCAGAGGCTGCCATCTTTGAGAATTGCTTCTAACATTACTGTATCTTTGATATTACTTAGGTCTTTATAGAATTAAAACTGCACTCACTCTCTTTGACTACCCTGGTACTCAAACTGCAGCTATACTGATATTTCTAGTTCTTGAGAGAAGGAACCAGATTTGCACAGGTAGCCTCCCACCCTGTTCTTCACTTTTCCTTGCAAGTGCCTCAAAACATACTGGAGTTGGAATGTGATGAGATGTAGCTGCACCTTGCTGTCTGCAATGAGGGTACCAGTTGCTGCAGATCTTTATGCGGCTCTGAGCACTGAGGGATACACTGAGCTATTTGGCCTCAGGTTAACATCAACTGTCACACTTATGAGAGTTATACCAGATCTGGGAAAAAAAAAATTAGTTCTTTTGTAATATAAGATGGAGCTTTGTTCATGCCTTTTTTTTTTTTAATTACATCTTTAAAATGATTAATATTAATCTCATGACTGTTTCTTCTTGTGGATGATCTCTTGCTAATTACAAGCTTACGAGATCCCGTTTTCCTGCTACATAGAAAATAAAATATCTGGGCACCCTACAAAAGTACTGTGCATTTTTTTCCCAGGATGTTAGAAAGGGAATAAAGATATCTGCAGCAGTGAAAGCCCACATTTCCAGTGGAATCCTTCTGACTGTACAATGGTCTAACTTTTGATGAAAGTTAGTCCATCTTTACATGTGCAGAATAGAAAGGGAGAAGTCAGGACACATTTTCTTAAACCAGGTTTGAGAGCTACTGCATGCTGAGAAAATGAGGGCTATTTCTACTTCACTTCAGAAGGGGTCAATAGTTATCACTGCAAAAAGCCAGAAAACCAATACCTAAGTAAGAACTTGAAACAAATTCAGTTTTCCCTTCCTGTCACACATTTATTTTATTCATTTTAGGCATCCATTATCTATTCAAGAGTCACTAACAGAAAGTTATCAGTTTTAGCAAGCTCTCCATAAAATATTTTTTTCTTAAAAAAAGTTTACCATGTGAAAAGATTTAATTTGGTTAATAAAGTCAATTGAAAGAGCATGCTCCTACAGATTCTAACTTGAACAATATTTTAAAAACAGCTCTTATTTGTGTCTTTTAGTATTTCTTTTAACAGAAGTATGTTTACAGAATTTTATATATATATATATATATATGCTTTGACCCAACGCATAGATTTAATGAGAAATATACAAGGTTGCAAAAAAATGTAAGACTTCTTGGAATGAATACTGCTTCCTTAATAAAGAGAAGATGTAGAATACTGTCTGTACTTTCTGATGTAGTTTTAGAGCCTGTACAGAAAATAATTTTATTCCTATTCTGGACCCTAATGATTTATTTCCACATCTTTTCAGTATCTAATTGAGACCCTTTTCTAATTTAGCAGACACAAAGGAATCGAGGCTTTGAACTGTTGTTAATAATTCATAGCTGTTCAGTTAAGAATCCACAATTATGTTTTTTTAAAGTTTTCTAACAGTAGAACACACTTTCCTTTATTGTTTTAGAAGCAGGTTTATTTTTAAATCAGTTCTCTATGGATGTGTGTATTTTTCTATGGATGTATGTATTTTTAAATCAGTTTTCTAAAGTGTCTGCTCTGCAGAAGTGATGAATACCATGTCTGCTTGTGAATTTTCACTGACAAGCAAAGCAGGATTTTGTGACCAGTGAGGCTGCATGCTCCATGCTGCTGGTACATGTGATTATCTCATGATCTTTGATATGCAGACTCTGACAGAGGAAGAGGCAGTACTTGAATTGCTGAATCACTCTATGGACAGATTGTTATCACACTAATCTATCCTACAGGAATTCAAAGACAGGAGGAAGAGTCTGGAAGATTCTCTGGAAGAGAAAGGGATATTTTGGCTGTCATTCTTTATGTAGCAATTAAAATAATGGATTTTTAAAAGGCAACTGAGTGGGATAAATGCTCTACTTGAAAGTTAAAAATGCATCAGTCCCAAGTCTTATTTCCCTTGAACTGAATTATAAATTTACATTCAAAGAAAAAATGAACATATATCAAAAGCCAACTTCAATTTGTAATTTCAAATTTTCATTAGCTTCCATTTTCCTTTCCTAACTTTACTACATGATTTATCTTCCCTGTACTTTATCTCATTTAATCTTTTTGATGACACTAACTTTTCATGAAAAAATTGTTAAAATCAGCAAATTTCCAGTTAATTAAGTTTCATTTATTCAATTTAAAAGCTTTGCAGGTCAGCTTTCCAAACTGAAGTAAATGTAGCTTTCCTTACACGTTTTATGCAAAACCCAAAAATACTTCACCAGAAGAACTGGCAATTTTATATCAAAATAATATAATAAAAGACCATGTTGATTTTTAGCAAATGAAAGAAAAAGACAAAAGTCTTCTTTCCCAAGCCGTGGCAAAGTGATATTCAGAGATCACAACCAGAACTGCCACCCTTGTATTTAATAATGCTAGTGGCATTTTTCACCATGATTTTTCAAATAATCTTTTGAATCTATGTAAACATTCTTCATCTGTAGCCTCCTGCAGCAAGTTAATATATCAGAAAGAAATTTGTGATTTGGGGCTCTAAATCTCAAATCAATATGATGTTAAGGCTAGAACAAATTCGGAAAAATATAGAGCTATTTTTCCTTTAACTTAGGTCCTCAACTTCACTATTTTTTTTTCAGAAGTATATGAAATCCAATAACCTGTACAAGTTTGTTACTGTACAATGGCCTTAAATATCTTTCCAGCATACAGGGGGTTGCACGACCATACAGTAGAAACCACTACAGTTTACAGGATCTCTCTGGATCTAACTCATAATCTCAGCAACGACTTTTTGCTTTAAAAGGCAAAACACAGCAAGCTTTGAACATGGTAGAAGACAGAAGTTATTTTGATACATCCCATTTCACAAAGATTTTATTTGAGGATAGAAGAGTAAAAATGACCTCATAAAAGGACTATAAAAGCTTAAACATTTTCTTTGTTCTGGAGTCTGGAATTGTTCTCAGCAGACCTTGCTGGTCATGTGCCAAATGCTTCTGATGAAGATGTAAGGAGATTATCAAGCTTTAGGCACATATGGGACAATTCTTTCCCCACAGGATGGTTTTGCCCTCAAGCCTGTACCTAAATATTAGCTTATTTCCTGAAAGAAGAGCTTTTACACCTCTTTCGGTATAATAGTTAACCTTGAATATTACTTTTAAATAAGAATTGTTATGCCTCTGGTCTGTGCAGTGATCTGCAGCAATAAGTGTAGAGTGTCTTTGAAATGGAAAAGACTTTTTCTAAAGGTTTGTCATGTGTCACTCTTCAACACTCTAAGTTAACTCCTCAGTTTTGTGGTAAGCCAAAAAACATAAATATTTTTAATGCCTCTGTCATTTTCTTTCTTATTCATAGAGGGTACATTTAAAGAAAACTTAAGAAAAGTAGGTAGCTTATTTTCAAAGCACAATGTGATCAAAATTATTATAGTTTTCTTATTTTTTCATTGTAAGAGTCAGCTATCCATAAAAAATAAGTTATCACTATGAATTGTCAAACCCTCTAATTTTAATCTTTCTCTTGTCATTAATAGAGAGTATTTTTTCTAATCTTTATTTGCTGACTTTTAAGTTTATTTTAAGGTGTTATTTTCCACTTCATTTTAATCTAAATTCATAAACAATTATCTTTTCAAAGACCTTATCAAGCTCCTTTCTTATGCACCTCATGTATGTCTTGCACACCCCACATATATTCAAATAGTTTAAGTTACTATAAAGTAACTTACCATTATATAACATACATGTTAAGTATATATATAAATTATATATATTAAGTATAGAGTATATATATTAAATATACTGAATAACTTATGATTAAGTATAATTTTAAAATTTTCCTTAATATTTATGATACAAAAAAATCACTGCAAAACAACTTTAATACATATCTTTTTGTCTAATGATATGAATTTCATAAATTCTTGATCTTTACATGTAGCATGTAAACATAGTTTTTAATCAGGTTTTTACCTTTCTTATTTCTATGCCTACAACACTTAACTGGGATAGAAATCTTTAACTTAAGATCTTACGACATCTTTGTTTAAAAAAGTACATAGTTATGAAAAAAAGAGCCACACAAAACCTCAAGGGATATCATAAAAGATTAATTCACCTATGCTTTAGAAATCACCAGCTGAACAATGAGTCTTCCACTAGATGGAAAAATGAGTAGGTATTGATGAAGACAACCAGATTTCCATATCAGCATTAGTAAGATGGATTAAAAATTATGAAGCCTTCTTCCTGCACTTAAAAGAGCCAATCACTTTGAAAAGACATAAATAAACAGAAATGTCTAGGTGAAAGTTCATTATCTGATTTCTTATTGGGAAGTCTCTATTTCATAATAGTTCAGAATGTTGTTATTGAGGTCAAATAGGCTCAGATTTAAAAGAAAAGAAAAATGCATTGTATGTGTTTGAATAACGACCATTCCCTGCTTTCATTTCTCCCAGTGCCTGCTTTGATTTAATAAGAAGAAAAAAGGAAAAGATTGTATCATATAGATACATGTCTATGTATACTAAAGATTTAGAAAACAGATGAATTGTGTATTAACTTTTATAATAAGTAAATCACTATATTTTAGAATAAATACGTTATAAATATATTGCATTGTTTTCAAAACACATCTTTAGATTCTCATGCATTTTGAATTACTGTATTCATTTAAAGAGTGCAGAGTTAATTAAAAAGTCAGATTTAAAGGTTATATTAAAATAAGATTACATAGCTTTTTTTCAAGTAGTTATTTTCCATCATTTGACTGTGTAGAGAATTGTTTAAAAAGGAAAACGTCATGGAAACTTTCTATCAAAATGCATAATGAAGAAAAATACTGAGAAGAAGAAATATATGGCGATCCTTATCAAATAGGAATTTTATCTGAACTTTTTATCTATCCTGTGTCACCTGCTATTGTCCAGCTGCTAAACTAAATAAATCAAGTGTCCTTATTACAGTGTTTTGTGCAATTGTCTTATTACTTCAGAGTATAAATAGAGGGAGGAATATGTATTACATTACATTACAGTTTCAGATTGACCATTTTCCTTTGCTTACCTATGTCTGTGATGGACTGAATGTTACTAATGTCTTAAACATTGTCAAAATCATAGAAAGACTTTTGTCAAACTGCAAGGAAGCAACTGCCTGTCTGCAACCACTGAAGCACCCCACTCCCACTGCCTCCTGACCGGAATTTGGACTGTGACTGGGAACTTCAGATGGGACTATTGCCTAATCATCTCAGGTCTGAGGAGAGGTAAACAAGCCTCAGGGAAGAAAGTCTCTGTGTTAAGAATCAGCCCTAGCTGAGCTCACTGGGTGATGGGGGAGAAGGATTTTGGGGGTGTGATGGCAAAATCTCTCCACACCAAATAGAAGGACTAACCTCCCACCCCTCCGGGAAGACCGTGTATGCGTGGGACATTCACATGAAAGGCAGATGAGAAAGGTTATAAACCATCAAAGACCCCCAAAGTGACCCCTTGACTCATTCCTGAGACCTTCCATGAACATAGGACTGCACGTGATCCAAGTGAGGCAACAAATCCAGAGCCTGTTACAAGAGACTGCAGAGCTTTCCTCCAACCACAGGGGGCGTGCCTGGCATTTCCTGAATGTATATTAATCCATTGGATTCTATGTTTTGTGGGACCCTAACCACCAAGAAGAACGGGACTGATGGGACGCTGCCAAGTTACATGGGGTGGTGATACCTTTTCTATTTTAATCTCTCTCTGTCACTTTCTTTCTTCTCTCCCCCTCAAAGTTGCCACTTACTCTCACAAAGCAGAAAAAAAAAGAGAACCATAAAGAAATTTTTCCTTAGTTTGCCTGAATGTATAACACTTTTGTGACATTACAAACAATGTCTGCATATGGTTAGTTCAGTAAATTGTTTTCCTGATGCTTTAATAGACACTGAAAATGCATTATGACCCTTGCCCTTCAAAATAACAGGAAGGCACTAAACTCAAGTATTAGAATATAAATTTGATACAGTCATGATCCTTTCTATCTGAATGACTTTAAATGAATTTGTTATTTACACAACATTTTGCAATGCTCTAAGCTTTAGTGTATGTAAAAAACTGACAAACATACAGCCAGGTTATTACATATTAGAAGCTTTAATTAAGAAGTGCTTCAAATGTTTCTTATGTCACCTGAGGCACAGGGACTTTAATGAATGTATAAATTTAATGGAATATTTTCTGCATGCAAAATGTCTGAAACTGGTCACTAACCAAAAATAAATGACAGATTTACCAAAATACAAAACAAAAAGCACAGTCTTTTCAACTTGATCATTAAATAACCAGTCAATTACTAAATGCTGGTAATTATTATTTAAATATTTCTTTACCATTACTTTTATTCCTTTTAAATCTTCAAGCATGTGCCAGTCTAGGGATTTTTCTACATTTCCAAGTGTAGAATTTATTTCTCACATAACTTACAAATGTTACTAATGTCTTTTTGAATGAAAAAAAAAATATGAGAGCTGAATTAGTTTACTGATCTATTTAATATGTATCTAAAAATGTCCATATAATTAGCTCCAACAGTAGTGTATTTCTAATCCAGATGTAGAATTTTTTAATACAAATTATTTTTTTATTGTTTGAGAGAATTCAATAAACTCAAATACAGTAATCTATTTCTGGACAAGACTATAACAATAAATACCAGAACAAGTCATACACTCATGATAATGTATGAACTAGAAAGCATGGGAAAAATCATAATATCACACTGACATGAAGTGTTGAAATAGGATTAGACTCATGGCTGCGCAGGATCCTAGGCAGGCATCTCAGTGAAACTCACTTCCTCTTCTACTGATGATTTTTATTAATTTTTTCTATAAATTTCTCAAGCAAATACAGAATTTAAAAAGTTTTAGAACAATCAGGAATAAAAAGTCTTCATCTCTGATTTATCAGCTTTGAATTAATTGGCAGTCAGAGAAGGTATTTTTGGCCAATACATCACATGGATCATATATTTCTATTCCTTGGCTGTATTTACTTTCTTTTAATACAAGTTTTAGTACCCAAAATTATTCCTGCAATATTAAAATTATTATCCTGAAAATATTCTAGAAGGAGTATTAAGGATATTATTTACTTAAAAGGAATGTTGATGTTATATTATTCAAGTCACTTCAGCTTCACATATAATCATATTTGTCTTCTAGAGCATCACATGCTTGACATATTGCATGCACAACCTCTGTATTCCAGAAGAGATGGGTAAATAACAGCTCATTTTAGCTAAAGAGAAACCAAACACGGTTAAAAGTTAGATATAAATTACACGTCAAAGAAATGAGTTAGTATTTACTCATCTCAATGCTGAAGAAAATTTTTGCTATTTGTATTATACAGTGTATACAATGCTGCACTGAGAGGGGAAATACATCAAAGGATATTTAAAAAGACAGTAGAGAACTCTGATGGATGAACTAAGTGAAAAAAATAGCCATGTATAAGGCACAATGTCTAAGGTATTAAGAAATTCAGTACTGAGACAGTAAGTATTGGAACACAATAAACATGAAGATTGGAGTTTGTTTTTGTATTCAATTCTTGAGAAGGGAAAGATTTTATTGCACTTTTTGGGAATACACAAACATACAAAATGATTAGGAATTAACAAAAGTATAAACATACAAACAAAAATATAAATAAGCTAGAAGCTAAAACAAGGGAAGAAAGGATTCTCAGCTGAATTTGCTTTTAGATATATTTGGGTAGCTTCTCTTATGATGAGATACACACACATATCTGAGGAAAGATTTTAGATAAGTATCAGATCATCTGAAAATTGACATTCATTTAGAGGAAATAAAGTTACATTATAGTACTGAGAAAGATGTACAAGTACAAAGTGAAAATGAACATCAGACATGAAGGAGTAGTCCAGAATGTTACTGAATTTTAAAAGAGAAAACAGATTTATCTGAACAGAACTTAGGTCAGAGAAAAGACTGGGCAAGGCAAAATGGAAATCTCATTACAATGTAAAAGGAGGAAACGCAAGACTCCATATCTTTTAATGAAAGGTATTTGTGCAAAAACCTTGTTCTTACGTGGAGTAAATTCATTGACTTCAGAGAAGTTATAACAGGCTAAAATCCTTTATGCATCTATTTCAGAGAAATGAATGTCATGTTGCACAAAATACTGTAGGAGCCAACACTTACTATTCTAATTAAAAATAGTTCATACCCTATTACATTTTTGCCTTCAATGAAAATGAAATCAACATGATGAGGAAATAGATTTTTAACTTCTTTAAATATATGGAAATCTTTTTTATCTGATGCATTTGGAGATGTCGTGATGGGACCCTGTTTACATGTGTAATTTTCAATGATATGTGACACCCCTTCTGGCTAAAATCTTGCTTTTTTTTCTTTAATTTCTTTTTTCAGTTTAAATACTACTTAGAATAAATCAATTCCATACCTCTACATTTTCCTTCCTTTCCTCAGGAAAGGACCTTGAAAATAACTAGAAATATCAATATACCTCAGTAGTGTCATTTAATGCATTAATGAAGAATGCTGATTTCTCCCAAACTTTGATTCTAGGTTGCCACCCTAGAGCCACTTATACAGTATCTTATGGTCAGGAGTCCTCCAGTTTGCAGGAATAATTGATGGGAAATTTAAAAAGTAAGACATCTCAAAAGAATAATTTCAGTGTCAAATAAAGTAGCAATTTATAGGAAATATCAGACAAGAAAAATCAATTACTTCAGTTTGCCCAAATAAATACTCTGGGCTCTACCTTTCAGGAACTGAAAAGCAGGTCTGGAAAATTATGAGACTCTGGGGGAAAAAAAAAAAATAGAAGCAATTTCTTAGATGAATCTAAGTTAATGGTTTACTCTGCCTCTTCCAAAGACTTAGGAGACTCAGTTAAAATATTTGTGTGTGATCAAGAATCATGATTCCAACAAAAGACAATAAGGATTCTGGGCATGTATATTTGTGGCAATGCAGGCATAAACTCTGTCTCATGAAAAAAACCCAGCCCAACCCAACCCAACCCAAACCCACACACCACATATTCCTATCAAAATAAGTCATTGCTTTGGCTTCTGGCAAACTATCCAGCTGAAAGTTTCGCTATGCTTGCATCTTAATCTTAAGATTTTAAAAAACCCAAGCATCATATAATGTAAACAAACACAAAATATAATTCAAATTTCAGAGGACAGTACTTGACAGTCTTATTTCGTTATCCTGTTGTTCTCTGCAATATGGATGCATCATTTGACTCAGGAGGTCAGAGTACTTTTCTTATTAGAACAGCTACATTGTGCCAAGTAATCTTGTGAAACCATACAGTTTAAGATCTCCTGCAGATTTGCATTCTGAGTGCTGGGCCATTACTACCTTCAGTGGAGTGATTTTTTTTTTCTGGAAAATAAGAATTGTTTGCGATGCTACAGCTGTGCATCACAACAGTCAAGCAACAGGGCATAGGAGCTTCAGCACTTGAATGTACCTTTTTATTTTAGTGGTAAAAAGAGGTGTTTTTTATCAAGAAAGTTTAAGAAATATTCACCAGGGGGACAATATGTCCTCATAAAACTTTGACAGTTCCTTGCAGTCACTGTTGTTGGTATAATTCACATTCTTTTACTACTTTGTGTTTATTGTGACAAAATTAAGTTGGTGTACATGTGTGTTTATGGAGAGAAAACTATCCCCGAGTTTCAAAATCTTTTGCCACCTTTTTCCATAATTTAAAGTTTCCAGTGATCCCTGCCATCTCTCTAATCCCATAAGTAACACCACAAGTATAACATAACCTCCCTTGCAAGGCTCTTTTTGTATGTTACCTTTTGGCTCTATTGACCGAGTAATGTAATTACAGATAACGTATTCCTGCTGTTCGTATAAGCAGCCCTTATTTTTTGTTTCTGGAGATGCTACAGAATTAGTTGTATTAAAATGTATTAGTTGTTTTAAAATGATCAAATAAATAAATAAATAAGATTTCTTAAAAAAGGCCCAAAACAACAAGAAGTGACTATAGACTCATATGTATATGAGTTTATTTGACAACTATGCACTGAAACACAGATCCTTAAGATTAATCTGCAGAATGGCAATTTGACTCTTCCACCACCCAGGAGTTGTATCACTACTGGAAACACATAATCACCTGTAAATTTGAAGGTCATAACCTGCAGAAACAGAAACCAGCTAAAACACACTAATTATACCTGTTTTGGTTTACAGTTTCATAGCTCAGTTACCTTTTGATCCCTGTTTTGTTTTTTACCTTCATCACCAACAACTGCACTTTCTGCAGCGGATTGGGTTGGCTATCGATTTTCCCTGTCTCCTTTTCTCCAGGCTAAAATACTCCAGCTACCTCTCCTTGTAATACTTGTGCTTCAGACCCTTCACCAGCTTTGCTGCCCTTCTCTGGACGAGCTCCAGCACCTCAATATGTTTCTTGCAGTAAGAGGCCCAAAACCAAACACAGGAGTGACCTCACCAGTGCTAGGTATAAAGGGATGATCCCTTCCAAAGTCCTGCTGGCCACACAATGATACATGCCAGGATGCCTTTGGCATACTCTAGAAATCCCCTGGACTCCTTCCTCTCTACTGTATTACAATTCTAGCAGATATCTAGTAACTTGAAGTACCCCACAAGAACAAGGGCTAGTGAATGTAAGACTTTTCCCAGGTGCTTTTAGAATATTCTTCATCCTGAATATTTAGAATATTCTTCATCCTGATTGGGTTATTTATAACAGACTGCCACCACAATAGCTGCCTTGTTGGCCTTCCCCTGGTTCTCAACCATAAACACTCAACCCTGTAGTCACTATCACTAAGCTCTAGACAATAAAAACACTCCCATAACATAGAGAGTATGCCACCTCCTTGCCTTCCTTGCCTACCATTCTAGAGGGTTTATAGCCATCCATTGCAGTAGTTGTGCAAGTCATACAATGTTTTCATAACTGCAAATATATCATTATTTTCCTGCTGCATAGTGACTTTCAGCCACTCCTTCTGACTTTTGCCCATGCTGTGTGCATTTAGTCAAAACAGTTCCTCACAGGATTCACTATAGTTGTTATTTTCTTTATGTGTCTGAAAACAACACATAATGAGACATTTCAGAGATGCCCTCAAGTTTTTCAAGGTCTGTCTTGGGAGTACAAGTAATTGTGTTACTGCTCTCAGTGGGTGAGCAACAAGTTCTTACTGAAACATTCTGGAATTGCTGCTTTACATGTTCATTAATTCCCCACTGGTTTCCATCTTCAGATGACTTTGCTTCTTTATAGTGATAATCCTTATTTCAGTTTTTCTTCTGAAAAATGTCTCATCTTTTGATGGACTTTTTAGTCAGAACATTGAGCCTCCCTCTAGGATTAAAAGATGAGAAAAGGCTCCAATGCAATTCCTATAAAAATACTTTAGTCCTAACTCAGATCACTAAAGCCTGCTACTGTCCACCTGAAGCACCTTCTTTACTTCTCTCAAGGTAAAGAGCTGTTCCTTCAGATAACAGCAGTCCTTATTATTGCTGCTAAAGCTGTTAACAACTTTCAACGTTCTCTGCTTAATCCAATCTTTAAGTCTTTTAATTTGGCAGCCTTAAGGCATATTTTCTTAATTTGGCAGCTTTTGGGCATACTCTCTCAAAAGTGAATTTTGAAATAATTCAAAAATTGCTTTTCCTAAAAATATTTTTTTTTCTTGGAATAGAAGTACAAATAGAGATATCTACCACTCCTTCTGGAAAGAGCAAACAAATTATTTCACAAAAGAAAAATATCACCTTTACACTTTGTTCACCCAGGCCATTTGTACTCATACTCAGCTCCTGACCAGATCTCTTATGAGCTTCTCCTATTTCCTTACAAAATTCTTTATAACTCAATGCAGTCCAACCCCCTTCTCCCCTCAACTCAACTCAAAACAACTTAAAGTTTAGGACTCCACATAGATGCAAATATTTTATGGCCCCGTGGTCACAAGACTTTTAGCAACCATTGTTCTTATACTACATTTCCCAAAATGCCTTTAACTTGAAGTATGGCATTAAAAAGTCAATATTCCTGCAGAAAGGGAAAAAAGTCCCAGAGTAACACTTATGTTTTGTCTTCTGTTTTGCAGGACCTTCCTCATAGCACCATCACTTTGGAGTTACATTATAGAGCACATCTCTGAATCACCAATTTATTTCAAAAAAGAAAAGTGATTTGGGATTTTTGATACTTTATACCACTTGCTCTTCTATATAATTTATGGAAATGAATGATATTTTTAATACCATGTGAATAAAGCAAGTGGAATCTCTTCTTTCATATGAAGTTTCTTTTTTTAACCCGAATTGCTGTGCACTCATGCTTGTCAGTCACCCATCCATTCATTCTGCTTTCTCATATCTGCTTTCTCCAACTCTTACGACTGGTCTTTGACCCCAAAAAAAATTTTGTGAGTTCTTCTGCTCCTAAAAATCTATATTATTCCAATCTTTCAACTTTCATAATAATTTTCTCTTTTCAGACCTACCTAAGAAATCCTATGAGAAAGTTCTGAAATGCAAGTGGATTTTAAGTTGCTCAATGTTATCAGAATCCAACTCATCCTGTTGCTAAATATTATTTTAAAACTGCAAAGTTTGAAACAAATAGATTTTGATTTATTTTTTTATTTTACTTTTAGATTGCAGTTTTGTAACAAGATGTTTAGGTCTTGTTTCCAAAATGTTGCTTGATAAGAAAAAAACCTGGAAACTGACATGATATATTCTTGAAGCTACAGGAATATACCTTGATTAATAAAAAGGAAGTTTTTGCTGGAGATGGTGGAGACAGATAATCAGTAATGCATATGATTACTTCTATCACATATTTTGCAGGAATACATTGCAGCAGCTGTGAGATTGCATAACTGATCCTAAAATATCTCTTAGCCAGATCAGTAAATCAGATTCCACTAAAACTAGTCAGAAAAATTTCTCTCACTTGGAAAATGATGGTTTACTGAAATCAGATTTTATGACAATTCTTGTCTGAGTTCAGAAATAAATATTTTTAAGATTTGTTTTCTTGAGATGACAGAAAAACACTTTGTAAGATACAGCACAGTCATTGTTCTGAATGCTACCAACCTTGAAAATAGAAGACCAAGTTTAATAGTCCAGTGTCCTGTTGAACTCAAGTATTTTACATTCCCAGAGTGTAATCTCAGTATGGGTCTGGAGAATCAGACTCTTAAACTTTACAGATTTCTGTCATTTCTGCTAAGTATCTCTTGAGCCAGAAAAAAATAGACAGATAGTGTAGCTTCATGAACAGGTAGCAGACAGATAATGTGAGCCACTTAATTAGGGTGTGAGAGGTCAAGATTCTCTACATCAGTGAGTATTCATTTATTAAAATAGACTCTGACAGAAGACGCTCAGAGAAAATTTACATCAGATGTCAAATGTCAAATATGAAGGACTTATCTATGATGCAGGGTTGTAAAATCAAGGCTTTTGCCTGGATCAGGTAAAGTAAAAGCTTAAATGCGTAACCCTTCTTCCAGGGCACATTCTTAATCTGGTAGCTGGATCCCTCAAATCACCAGTCCTTTTGTATCTGGGATTATTTTTTTTAAAGTGAAAATAACTGTTTCTACAATTTAATTGCTACTTAAAAATGAAAGCCTAATCCTGAGCACAATGTTAACATAAAATACTGATTGTTGCTGACACTCTTGGTATATTTAGTTCTTAGTTCAGCTCTTCTATTTCAGCTTTTCTTGTTTTCCCCCTTGTGCTTAATAAGGCTTAGCCAGGCAAGAGTTCAACTGTCATAACATTGCTGTGAATCTTTGACAATAATGACAGCTAAAAGGAAATTAAAAATCCCCACATGGAACAAAAAAAATAAAACCAACCAAACAAAAAACAAACAAAGCAAAATCCAAACCAAACAAAAACCTCAACCAAACAAAACAAAAACAGAAACAAACAAGCAAAACACACACACACACCAAAAAAAACAAACAAAAACCCAAAAAAACCAAAAACAATCCATACATGCTGGGTGGTCCAAATTTGCAGGTCTTTGAAAAGCTAGAAAAGATTATTTTTTTTCCTAACTGACAAACTTCAACCACCATGAAAAGTATATTTCTCCTCCCTTTTGGATAATTTTTTGTCCTGTTCTGATTTCAAGGAACTAGGACTGAAAAAAGTTGACTCCTTCAGAAACTTCCAACTAATATTTGTTCTTTTCTTTTAGAAGGACAGCTATTACCCTATTTTAACACTCTAAAAAAGACTATTAAATTGGTGCTTCTTTTCTGTAAGTCTTTATAGAGCTAAATTAAAAAGAAATAAGTTAAATACATGTCCTAATATTTGACATTGTAAATTATCTTCCTCTTTCATTGAGAAAGATAGAGGGGCTTCTAGATAATTTCCACCCATTCCATCCAATGCTTGCAAACTGATGCCTTCATTGAGTAACCTAAATGGAAAAAACACCATTGTGACTCGATTCTTTTGCAAAAGAAATTAACAAATGAACCAGCAAAACTAACATAAAAAGAAAGCAAAAAGATGAATGTTTTTCAAGTGCTACTAATCGCTAGCTAGCACTTGATTATTCAGCTTACCAGTTTGCCAATCATGGTTTTGTGAACTTAATATAAGAGAAAGGGTTAAAAAATAGTATTTTGGTGTACTCAAAGCATCTTAATAGTTCATTAGTCACATATAGTGAGCATAGCACTAGGCTTGGTTTGTATAAGGCTTGGTCCAAAGATTTCTGTGTTTGTACCCACAGGTGATTTTAGATTTCTACACAGAAATCAGTGTCTTTACAAATAGATTGTTCAGCCCTGTTAAAACGTTTTAAAAAACAATTTAAAGCTGTGGATGAAATGGTTTTGCAATGGTGAAGCAGAGGCCTTATGAGACCTAATTTTTCCATTAAGAAGAAAAGGAGAAAATCAGGATTTCCCCCTGGGCTCTTCCCATCCTACTGAAGTAACTTTTTTACTTATTTGGCTGGAAAACGGCAGACAACAGCCTCAATTCTCCCTGCAGGTGTGGAGAGCCATGGAAAGCACTGTGTAGTTTTGTTATTACATCCGAAATCAGGATACTGGATGGCATAGCCATTAATCAGTTATACTCTGAGGCTCAAGATGGCTAAAAAGAGTACTTTTTTCTTTTATTAAACTGCTGAGAAAACAACCCAAATATATTCGACCTACCATATACCTGCACATTGCTTTGATGAAATCAGGGAATAGTACTCCTAGAAGCACCTATGGGACCATTGATTCTGAATCACATCGAAATGGCTCTGCAAAATTGAATTCCTACAGAGCGAGTATTCAGGCATGGCTTCAGGGCAGTCACCAAGGCTCCATCTCATAGCAGGAGACATATGCTAGATTTACACTTGCTAGGTTGGGTATTGCTATCAATGTAGCCATAGCAACACATTGCTTCGCCTGAGCTCATCTTTGATCTGCAGTAAAGATGTGCCAACAGCCACAGTGTTTGCTAGTTAGCCTAAAACTAACTTGAGTGGGCTTGTTTGATCTGAAGTACCTGCACTGAACACTTAGTCTGAGAATACTTGGAGGTAGAAAATTCCATTTTGAAAATCTTTATGCACACTGGCTATTTGTTGGAAGATTGAACTTTCAGGTCCACCATTATCAGAAAGAGAAATGTTTTAAAAACATGTTGTTTCAATTATATGAGGGGTATGAGGAGGAGTTCTCTAGAATTGGACTCCTTGAACTTTTTATTATTACTGTTACTAGCTGATGTTGTTGAATATGAAAGAGATCTAACTTACCTTTAATCTATCCTGGATACACTTACACACATATATGATTATTGTGTGCAGTTTTGTTCACAACAATATAAGAAAAATATTAAGCTATTATAGAGTGTCCAAAGGAGGGCAGCAAAGAAGGTGAAGGGCCTTGAGGGGAAGTCATATGAGGAACAGCTGAGGGCGCTTGGTCTGTTCAGCCTGGAGAAGAGAAGACTGAAGGGAGACCTTATTGCAGTTACAACTTCCTTGTGAGTGGAAGAGGAAGGGCAGGCACTGATCTCTTCTCTGTGGTGTCCAGTGATAGGACCTGAGGGAATGACCTGAAGTTGTGTCAGGGAGGTTTAGGTTGGATATTAGAAAAAGGTTCTTCACGCAGAGTGTGGTTGGGCACTGGAACAGGCTGCCCAGGGAAGTGGTCACAGCACCAAACCTGACAGAATTCAAGAAGAATTTGGATGATACTCTCAGGCACAGGATGTGACTCTTGGGGATGGTCCTGTGCAGGGCTAAGAGTTGAATTCAATAATCTTTGTCAGTCCCTTCCAACTCAGCATATTCTGTGATTTGACGATTCTGTGAAATAAAAGTTTGCCCAAAGGAAGGTATCATTTGAAAGACAAATCAGAAAACTTTAGCATTTCACTAGAGTTTTCTGGTGTTTATGTATTTGCAGTCTTGAAGGTGTTAAATATTAAAGTATCAAGAACCTCATAATTATCCAAAAAATAATATGTAATGGATGTGGGACAGGTTTATATGTAAGGAAACTATTTTTTTGCCTGGATAATTAATGAAAAATGAATAAAACATGATTTTGATGATGATTTTGCTTTCCTTTTGTTTGTGGTTCTACAGCCTGTACAATCCATTGGGGATGGAGTTCAAAATTTAATACAACTTAAATAAATTTTAAAGTAAGATGTTTGAGGCTGTTCCAAAATATTGCTTACTTCAATTTACTTTCATTACAAATCTCTCTTTGGTATGGTCAGCCACTTCCAGCTGACAGATTTTTGACAAAGGATATGGAACTCAAAGAGAGATATTTGTGAAAATGTGCTGGTTTATGCAACTACATTTTAAAATATAGAAAGCATTTTGTGACTGATTAAGTATTCTATTTAGAGTTTGGAACTGAGTTTTCCAATTTTTGTTTTTGTTTTATTTATAAAATATTGATATTAAGATGTCTTCCTTGAAAGAATATTTTTTTTTATTTCAGTAATATAAAACAACAAGATGCAACTAGATTGCTTCTTATATTCATTGTTTGAGAAACAACCTTTTTCCTCCTATTTTTTCTTTGGTTAGAAAATGCAATATCTGGTAAAAATTATGGAAAATTAAATAATCTAAAAAACTTTTCTCCACAGTTTAATAACTTCATTTTTGTAGGAAGAAGAAGTTAGGTTTGTCCATTAACATTTTCTCTTCACAGACTTTTGCAACTGTCTATAGTAGCAATCTTATTCCCTAGTCTATTAACATGATTAATTGTGAGAAGGCAATATTAATTTTAAGTAGAAATATTCCTCTTATTTTTCCCAGTGGTTCTTATACATGTAAAACTTTCTCCAAAATAAATGGAAACTTGCTAAATTAAGAATGACTCTACTGCCAAGATGAAGTATTGACATGTACTTTTCAGTTAGAGATTTTTTTTTTAATATATGGGTTTTGAGGGTAAGTTTGGGTCAAGTTTTTCTGTACAAACCTTTACTGCAGAGGTTTACAAATTAGATGTAATTCCCACAGGTAGCAAATCCGAAAGGTGTAGGTAAGAAGAGTGAATTTGACAGAAATTCAATAGTTCCTATATATATTCAGACTTAGCTCAGTGGAAGCAAAGCTAGAAATTCAAAACCGAGTCTTGAACCTCATCTCACTATTTAAGAAGGCGATGCCTATTTCTTTTCATCTTCCTGTTTAACTCATCTTCGTGATTTTGTTTTTCAGGAAATCACATTTTTCAGCTGGAAAACTATCATAATTGTTCAGTGAATGCAAAGCTAAGCTTGAAAGCACTGATTCCTGCTGCGTAATCACTGAGAAAGACAGACAATAACCAGGGAGAAGTGACTGGCTATAGTCTTTCAGAGGTTAGCAGGCACAAATCATGTTTTGGCAGATAAATAGATGATATCTGTGGATTTGCGAAGTCTGGGAAATCCTTCCTGTCCAAATGGGAGATTATTATTGTTAAGCTTCTCTGAACTTGTGTCTACACATTTTTAGATACTATGAGATAAGATTTTACTGACTCAAAATCACAAGTGGTCAATCTTGAGAGGAGGGAGAAAGGAAGATCAAAGGAAGTAGCAAATCTAGTGTGAGCTGCTGAGAGGCAAACTGGCAACATCTACCAGAGATATCACTGGTCAGCAAGACCTGCTAGCACTGGTTGGTGTTTTGCCATATTCACAGTCTCTTCCTTGCAATAATAATCAGTATTCAATATATCTTTTTTATTATACCTTTTCAGCTTACACTACTAATGATAATAAATTTTAATTAAAATTTATTT
Organism: Sclerurus mexicanus; assembly: GCA_013396755.1. Lineage (NCBI taxonomy): Eukaryota > Metazoa > Chordata > Aves > Passeriformes > Furnariidae > Sclerurus > Sclerurus mexicanus. The sequence continues at coordinate 206,842 of VWZF01000204.1, read as the reverse complement.
TTAATTAACTATATTATATAATTCTATTTATATTAATCTGAGAAACAGATATCAGTATTTGAATAATAAAGTCTTAATTTTACTGTGTGGCTTATGCAGCCATGAGATAACTTATATGTTATCTCATGATATGCCATGATTATGAACATGATTATGTTATGTTCTGAAAGAACCTTTTCCTTGTGTATATATTCAAATAACAAAATGGCTGATACGCCGTTTTTGTCATGGTGAGTACATGTTAATACAACTATAGAGTTGTTGTGGGTGAAAGGAACTGAAAAAGTACTGCTGAACTCAAGTTCAGGTCTTGAATTTGTTTGGAGATACAAGGAGCACACTCTTAGGCACAAGACGCTTTCCTGAATCTTTTTCCAAGCTTTGACATTTTAAGTTGTAGAGACAAGAGTTCACAAAATTCCTACCAAAACCATACTTTTGTAGGCAAAAGCTTATATGTACAGGCAAAGTTAGTCCTAGCAATAATGTAGGGAGAGCTAGAGTTAAAAAAAGAGAGAGCTTCAAAGTTCCAGAATGATTGATCTGCTTATTCCCAAGTATTAAAAGTAGGGAAACATTTTTGAAGCATTTTTATTACACTGAACCTTTGTATTATCAATAATTTAATAAAGTATGTGCTAGAAAAACCTTGAAGAATCTGACTGAAACATTTGAATACTATTTAGACTGCCTTAGCTAGTAAAATGGTCCATCAACCTCTTAGAAGTAATAGAGAAAACATAGTTCCAAAAGTACTTAACAGAGGAATATCCAGAGAGGAATATAGAAATATGAGTATTTCCCAAAATTATTTATTGGTTTTTTTTTGTTTTTTTTGTTTTTTTTTTACCAAAAGCACATCTACAAAGCAAGGATGAGACTGTAGCTTGCTGCTCTCAGATGTCTTGCATAACTTGAGGGCTGAATTATATGTCTTTCTAAGAACACTGATCCTTTTTTCTTTCACACAGTTTATAATTGCACTGTAAGTAACTATACTATAGTGACAAGACTCTATTGCCTCAGAATTTTTCAGAATCTAGTCTCTATAAAAAAATGAATTTTAATTCTCACTTACTGTGCTTTATATAATCAATTTTTTGCTTATTTGCATGGTATTTTTACATCACTTTCTTAGTCAAGCAGCTTGTGTCAGTTTATGATGTGTTTCTTTACAGAAGTTAGAGATTCTTTTTCCTTCTGAATATTTTTTGGTCATCATAGAATTTGCTTACTATCACTCATGAGATTTTAGGTCAACATCAAATATATTAATTGTGAAAAAAATCAAAACATTGAACATGCAAAGTTTAGACTATTGCTAATACAGCAATCTTAGATTACTCCATTCTTTTAGTTACATTGGATAAAACCATTTATAAATACATAAAAAAATAAAGGTAAATTGTGCCTTTATCCACAAACTACAGAGAATAAAAGACATCTGTAGTTATCAGGCTGTATTCTTATCAGATCGTAGGACTTACTTGCTGATATTCAAAATCAGTAAGTCCTCATATTCAGTATATATTTAGTAAGTTTCCTCTAAGTGGAACTGTATTTCAAATGTATTCCTGTAGACAACTCAGTAAGCTTAGTATGATTAAAAGAAACCATATAAATTATCCTGAGAAGCTGCACCCAACTATGTCCCAAATTTCATGTAATCTATATGATACCTGCCAGACAGATGAGACTATTTAGCTCTTTATACAACTGTCTGATTTATATATGTCTTAAATGACATCTTAAGGTTCCATTTCTTTTTGGTTCTTTCATTTTTGCAAGTAATTTCACCTAAATTACTGTTCTGGAAGATTTCTCTTTTACAAAAGTTTCAGAAAATACTATAAAGATAATTAAGATTTTGTACTAAATAGGACTAAAATGTTTGGCTTTCCTGGTTGTGAAACCATCTAAACTTCAACACCTGCCAGGTACAAAAACGGGATTCTTCTTTTCTATATTATCTTCTACAGTTACACTGCCATTCTTATGTGATCTTAGCATTTGACTAGTAACTAGCATTTGGGGACACTGAAGCACCCACTGGATAATCAGATGAACACTATACAAAGTAGAAGGAAATATTTTAATCTGAAACTAACACCTTTATGACCATAGAAAGGAAACATATTTGAGTAGTATGGTAAGTTTTGATACTGATAAAGATGCTTTAAGTTACTGAAGAAGAGAGAGCAAAATAAAATAAAGAGAAATGAAATTATCACTTTTAAGAGAATACCACATGCAGTAAAGTATAGAATCAAAGTCTCTGGTACTGGTTGGAGACTGTTCTCACCCAAACACCTGCAAAAGCTACTTACAAGCTGGGCTGAAGAAATCAAGAATAAATATACATAAATGGTACAGAAGTGTTGTCCCAAATTCTATGATATATAAAACTTTCTTGCTTTCTTCTGACACAGAATTTGGCAATGAGGCTTTTCTTTACCATGAGTTTAGAAACCATGAGTTTTCATTGAGATATGGAGGCAAATATATACTGCGGTTTGTTAACTGAGAAAGAGAATAAAACCTTACAACACTGTCCCAGAACAAAAAAATTATTTTGATTGTGTCCTAGTTACAAGGAGCAGTACCAGTTTATAACTGTGTGGGTGTAACCAAAACTGTTTATTCTACACCCTCTATGTCATTTCTGAAGAACTGTTAATAATGGATCATTTGCAGCAGCTGCCCAGGGCACACCTGATGCCTTAGGCTACAAGCTGGGTTTAAAAGAACGCTGTGAGATAGGGGAGTGCTTCTTTGACTTCACAGCAGTGACTCAGCAGTGATAAATTCCCTTCGGGGAGGCAATAGCACCTTCACACCCAGCCTGAGGGGTCATGTCTGCTAACAGGCCATTAGGGATTGGCATAATAGGCATCTGTAACAACATAGACCATCAAAGATTCCAAAAATATCCCAGGACTCACAGAGTTAAATCACCCGTTGTGAAACATCCTGCTCTGGGGGAGGTATTGGGCATTCTCACCTGAACCTGAGCATATATAATCTTGGAACTTCTTGTACCACTTTTTAGGATCCAGAGAAGGACCAAAGCCTCAAGAGGATTGTTACTACCACTCTCAACAAGACTGCAATCATTATTTCAACTGAACTGTGACCATCTTCCTCACCAACAGGTTTCCTTTCCTTTTACTTTTCACTCAGGGGGACCATGTGGTGCTCAGCACAGGGGCTGCTGAACACCGACTGTTCCTGTCCCAGGTGCTGAGTTATACATCTGTCTTTGTGGGTTAAAACCAGTTTCCTCTGAGTCACTGTATTTATTGTAATCTTTTTAGTAAATTGTTACTCTGACTTGTCATCTCTCTTGAGTTGGGTTCATTTGTCCCACTGGTTTACTTTTAAGCCAGCAGAAGTTGTTTTAGCAGATATCTTTGCTCAAGTAAAATCATATGTCCTGTACTAAAAGTAAATATCAATACTTTTTATTGTCTTTTCTTCAGCATCAAATCTAGATTTTCTGACCAAAACCCCATCTAAAGGCAAATTCCAGTTTCAACAAAATTAAAAAGGAGTCATTCTTCTGATGCCTAAAATCCTGGAAGATAGGATCTCAGAGAAAACACTAACGGAGAAAGATAGACAATACCTTTATTGGGAGTTTGGAGGCTTTGGGCCTCTGCTGAGTCTACAAAACTTATTGCTTCAACAAGGATCTCTGCGTCCAAAAATCCCCAAAGAACCTGCCCTCAGTAAGGTTACAGTTTTTATACTCTTCTTAACAATTAACATATTAGATATCTATAGCCAATCATCATTTCTCACTCTCTTGGTGGTCCACCTGTTGGGGTCCTAGGCTATGCCCCCTGGACCACCTCCAAGGGTTTCTGGGCTCTTCTATTGTTTTGACTTTAAGTTATCTTGCAGGTGTCTCTGAAAAAACATCATGACCTTCAGAGAGCCTGAGAATGTGTGAGAAAATCACTTTAGTAACTTCTAACACCACTTAATATGTGAGCAAGAAAACTTCTAAAACTCTAAAAATCTATAAAATACACCCCAAACCTTTAGGCATCACTTCTACCATTGAAGTTGCCATGCATCACTTCTACATATTGGGGAAGCAGAGCTGCGCTCTTCTAAGATTCCATTTGTTCTTTACATATTATACTTCTAAGAGGAAGAATTTTGGTAATTCTGTTTCCAGTAAATAGGCAATGCTGGGTAGTCAGTTCTAACCCTTAGAAAATAGGGATGAATCCCATAGCAATAACCATAATGAGTATGCATCACCCAGTATCTTTTTTTGTTTCTAAGAGACTGCATTTCATCTTCAAATTCATAAGAATAATGTACAGAAGCTCTTTTTGTCCAAACTAATTTCATCTTGCAGTTTTCTTTTCTGTTCAAATCCCTATCCAGCAGTCATGCAGAGATAAAAACTCCTGAAGCAGCTCTGCTTTTTAAATCCAGTGGAACAGGCAGCTCTTCACAGACAGCTTGTACAGTACACCTGCAAAAAAGTGACTTGCTGATTGAATTGACAGGTTCCGTCCTGTAAACCAGCACAGAGAATTAGTGATCACACAGAAATCATCCCTCTAGGAAAAATTACTTTTATTTGGGTTTGTGTAAACATTGAGAAAGAAAACATACTGGAAACAGTCTGCTTTTTCATCCTTCTCATGTTTCTCTCTTACCTACAAAGAATATAAACTTATTGCAGTTTCTATATCTTCTTTTCTTGTTGGATAATTTCTTTGGATAATTTCCACCAAATTCTCTTTAGTTCCTGCATATAGCTCTGAATGAACTTTCATAGGTAAATGCCAAAGAGGCATGTTACTTTTTTTTCTGCTAGAGTAGGGACATGACAAGGTGCCATTAACCTGGTAGGTCTATTGGATTCAGTTCTACATGTATTCGTGTCTGAACATCTGATGCAAAATGGCACAGCAATTTGATTAAGATGTTCATGGACATCAAATATTACAGAGCAGGGAAAATTTCATGTAAGTTATTTACTCACATCATACCTTATTAGGAGAAGTTTGCATTGTTCACGTTTGTGAACATAAACTTAAATAATGAGCAATTTATCAAGAGGTATAAGGATATACACTATTGTACAGTAACATGTAGGTTAACTTAGGTTCATTTCTTTGTTGTTTTAAACAATTTACTACTTTATGTAACATCCTATACTGTCTTATCTTTTATAATTCCAGACTATTAAGTTAACATCATTCACTCATTAACACCCATTTTAAAATTTGATTAATGCTATGCAGGTTTAATTCTGACATTTCTTCATTATTCTACCTATTTATGGTTCTTAAGTTCTGCTGGTAGCACTGTGAAAACTGTTTGCGTTAAGACTGTGAGAGCTGATTGCCAATACTGTTCCTTGTATGCAAGAGTGCAGGTACTCCTTAGCAAAAATGATTCAGCTCACAAAATATTTATCAACATCTCCATGTCAAGTTGAAAAAGTACAGTTTTGCACAGAGTAACATTCTCAATTGAATAGACACGGAATGAAAAATCAGAACACTTTCTATGTCACAAGGAGCACTGATGGTCCCAATCCACAGAATGGGCAAGGTTAGGAAACCTAACTTTTTAAAATAAGATAAAAAATCATTATGTGATGGAATTGTGTGAGAAAAATAGGAACTGAGTCAACTGAGAAGAATCAATACTCTCTCAAAACAGTTACTCCTTGTTCTAAATCCTAGTAAAAGCCACTTTGAAAAATGCATATGAAGGATGGTTGTGATCATAGGTGCTACCACGGCATAATATAGTTATCTTCCTGAGGTAATTTTAATAAGGAAATTGATATAATTCCTGTAATTTCTTTCAGTTACCTCATGTCATCAGACATCGTAGTTTTACCCTGATTAGATTTCAGCTAATGGTTTGGTAGTCAGATACGAAAGATAGATAAACCGATAAGCATACAGACAATATATGAACAATATTATCCCACCTGTGTCCCTAGTACACCTCAGTTACCTGAGAAAATGCCACATTATTTTCTGTGAAGTAAGCTGATAGTTCCAGCCCATGTCATAAGATGGCAGCATTTTAGATTATTAAAGCATGGTTCAGTGTAATTTAGATGGGACATTATTTCACAGATTGTGTAATGGCATCTTCTGTCTCCAGGGCTTAGACTTTAAAACCTTTCTCTTTCTTGTCTTCTCTGTTTTCTGGTGCTCATGTAATGCTTACATTTTGCTTCTATCAAATGTTATCAGAAAACTGTTGGAGATACCTGAAAAGAAATTGATACTTCACTGTCAAGACATTAATACAAATTATCAACTAACTTGTCATTGCTGATTTTAAGTCTCTCATTTCACATTTTTTTGATGAGGTGAGGTTTCTTGAAGTAAATTTCATAACTGATTTATCTCATGTCTTAAAGCTCTGTGGACTAGCAAAGCTGCATGGTTCATCAAGGAAACAATTAAGGAGTAGCTGTAGAGAGACTCACCTTCTGTAGCCAAAAGTGCATGAAGGAAAGTAGTAAGGAAACAATTTTTCCAGGTAATGTGAATGAGAAGGAAAACATAAATACAAATTTTTTTTAGAAGATGCTGGTAAGGATTCCTGAAGTAATTGATAGATGGAGTGCTTCAGACTGGCACCTTTCCTACAGAAGCAAGCAAAGGCTGAGATTCATGAAGAAACAAAGAAGCTTTAAGACAAGACTACTCTTGAGACAGTTGACATAAATCAAAAGATGTAGCAGAATTGAAACTAATGATGAAAAAAGGAATTAGTGGACTATTTGGGAAGAGTTTGGACATAGAAAAGGAGGTGAGAATGGGGGAAAACGGTCAGCTCAGAAATTGAAGAAATGGTAAACAAGATAAAAAATTATGTAAACAACAAAGGAGGCTGAATCTTCAGCCAGTGTTATTGTGAACACGTATGGGTGGGAACAAAGTTGTGGACTGAATACCATTGGGACATCAAAGACAAAACTCCTTAGACCAGCCATTCCATTAGGTCTATGCCCAACAACTTGGAGTAGAAGGGTGGAGTAAAGGTGGATAGACTTGAACCGCAGAACTGTGAAGTGTAGAAGGAAAGGTTTGTGAGTTTGTTGTCCAGTAGTAGTTGTGATTCATAGCTTATAATAATACATCATAAATTTAAAACTATGTCTTACAGTATGTGAAATTACTAACTGTAATTTTGAAATAATAATGCATTAGATAATTAGGATATTCATTTTAGAGTTGGTTTATTTGCTTCTCATTACTGTATTACTTAATCAATAAATGCTTTTGCCTCTTAGCTAGTTACACCTCAAGCCCATAGTCTGAGGAATAGAATCAGACTTTGAAGTAAGAGTAGCTCCTTTCTTGGGAAACCCAGCTACCTGTCTCTTCTGAATCACCTCCAAGCACTTCAGTCACAAAGACAAATCATTTGAATAGGAGGAGATAAACAGTTTCCCACAGAAAGATAAAATTGAACCATCCAGGACCAATTCAGGCACGAGGCAGAAGCATACAACTCTTCATATTGTTTGGAGCAGAACAACAGGACAAAAGGTCAAAGGTCTGTTCAAGAAATAATCAGGATATCAAGATTATGAAATTACCTGAGGTAAGAGATTGCAGCTTTTAGAGCACTGTCAAACAAGACTACACAAAGAAAAATGTAGTAAACTGCATGCCTTCCTCCTTTATCACTGCAGGGCTTTTTCAAATCTGTGAAGAGCTGTTCACTTGTCATGGAGAAAATTCTAGAGAAGACTCATCTGATGACATGTAATTGGGATGGAACAGGCAGTTACCTTCAGACAGTGAGGTGATAGATACATGTAATTGTGATCTGTCCTAGCACACCTAACGATAGCCATGTGAAGTTCCAGAAGCCAGTTGAAATTCTGAAAGATTGAAAGGAGAAAGACCTGTGTAACAACTGGAAGTTACTTTCCAGTAGATCTGATGAAAGAATGAGGGTTGCAGGCTACCAAAGCACAAAACAGGCTGTGAAAAAAAAAAGAGGAAACAAAGCATCTTTTTTATACATTGATTCTTAAAAGAATATATAGGGAACAAATGCTTAGGGATTTGAGTATTGGACAGAGTATTGGTTGCATGCAGAGGTTGTAATTTGCTCAATTTTTTATGTGAATTATAAAGTCCTGACAGTCACATGGAGACAAGTGAGTAAACATGCTTGAAGAGAAAGGTGGTAAAGGAAACTTCTCAAAATATAGCATCCCAATGAAGAACTAACTGTGCTAATCATGATCATCTTTTCAGGAATCATGCAGAATGGATCCCACATTCTGAATATATCATCAGCAAGTAATAACTTCCTAGAGTGCAGACTGAAATGCAGGAGATGAAAGTCAGCATCAGAACTTGTCCCTATACAAGAAATTGGTACATTATAACTTATCAGTGGAGAACTGTGGATGGAGGGAAGGAATACTAAAAGGATTCAAGCTGACCATCTGCAGCACATGATATGATGTGGGAACATATACTTGTATGTTCTGCGTGAGGAAAATATACTGGTTTAAGAGTTCTTATATTCTTGCCAGAAAACCCAATGACTTTTGCGCAGGAGTTCTCCCTGCTGCTGCCTTAACTCACTGGTGTTGGTTTTCAAAAATCCTAGAAAATCATCAGAATTTAAAGGTATTAGAGGATAGTAAACATAATTCTAACATTAGACTGGTAAAAACGATGGCCTAGAGTTGTGTATATTGACATCAAGAATGGAAGAATAATGAAAATAGTGCAATATAATGGAAGGCTAAATTAAGACCTATGACATAAAATAATTAGAAATTATTATGCTCTCAAGAAATATATGTTTGCAGACAAATCCCTTTCCTATTGACAAGATTATAAATCTGATTGTTATAGACAGTTATGTTGATAAATGCAATTGACTTAATATCACATTCCACTTTGATTTACATCTTTAATGGTATGAAATAATACTGCCTATACTCAGTTTATATTCAGGTGTTCACAAATGGGAGTAGTTCAAAAAGTGGAGAGATGTTAATGTGCCGTAGTAGCTTTGGCAGAGCTTAGCTACTGTGGGATCAGGTATTTGCTAGAGACCTGTGCAGGGTGAGCTGGGATAAGCCTTGCTGGTCCCCATCGCTTTGCCTTTGCTTGGAGCTGCATTTAGATACAGGTATTTCCTTTGGTCCTACAGAAGCTGCGCTGTAGTTATGCTTGCCATGTACCTTGTTGATCCTTTCCTTCTGAATTGACTTTCTGGCTTGACTTGAGGCTTGTCTCATACCTATGGACTTACCCACAATCACTTGGCTGTGGCTGACCCTGGTACCATCACTGGACCACTTCTGGTCCTCTTGCTGAGTTGTACCATGGGACTGCTTCTTGGGAGGGTGAGGGTGCTTCCATGACAGCTGTGTCATCACCCTGGACTCCCATCTTTTTGAAATACAGTTAGTCCTACTGCTCCCTGGTATGATGCAAAAATTGTTGGAGACTAGTTTCCTTAGGGGTTTGCTCCTGACATGGTGCTGCTCCAGAGACTAAAGTTGTCTACTTTCTCTAAAGTTCTATAGGCTCTTTTGTCTCCTTTTTCTATTAAAAAGTATAAATTGCATTTCTTATAAACATTTCTTTCAATTCCATACCTTATCCAGGAGGAGAAAGAATGCGACTTGTTTGGGGTTGTTTTTCTGGTTAATTTTGCGTCTATGATCAAAATCTATGGACGACCAAGAAATTGAAGGTATACTGCTGTCTTTTATTGCAGCTGTAATTTAAGGTATTTGTTATGGGCTGAGAGAAGGACAAAAAGGGAGGGACAAAGGGAAAATATAAATACATGAGATCAATATAAATGTGATAAAAACACAAAACAAAATTAGCCATTGGCAGTAAGCTGTGTTACTGTAATGAATACAATCTATGGGCTGTCATAGGGGAACACCTGCATAGACACAGAAAAGAAATCAATCAACTTTTCCCTGAAGAAGAAGGCTCCTCTGATGTCCCTTGTCCTCCAAAATACAGCTACTGAGGTGGTCCCTGGCTATGTAATAGCAGCTAAAGCTCCTGCTGGAGGCAAACTGTACTGCTTAATATTGTTATTCTCTGTCTCATGTCTTTGAAGACAATCAATCAATGAGGATTACTTTGATACCGTAAGCTCAGTATTACTGTACATTAATACACTAATGGTACTGTATCATCTTTTCATGTCCTTAGGCAGCACTGGGGAGTTAGAGATATATAGAAATAAATTAGAAGTGAAATTTAGATGCAAAACTAAGTAGAAGGCAAAAATCTCCAAACAGAAGACAGAAGAAGTTAGCTACAAACAATGGGCTCAGCAGAGGAAATGTAAACTGGCAAACTAACATTTAAAAGAATCTCAAAGGAAAGACATAAAATTAAGACAGCCAGTGCTATTACTTGATGTACTTCAAGGAGATGTTAGGAGACCAAGGTGAAAAGCTCAGTGGGAGACCTTGAATAGAACTGTATTTTTTATTATTATTCATTCCCCCCCCCCCTCCAAACAGCACATCAGTTTTAGCATATCAGAAAAGCAAACTGAAAAAAAAAAATAAAACGACAATCATTTGGGATACCAAGGCATTCATCCAGAGCCTGGGAACAAACTTTTTCCCAGGTAATTTTGTTTTTGTTGCAGTGTCTTTGGCAGGCTTTTATTAGCTGATAGGATAATTACCCCACTAGTGGAGAAATTAAGGTGCTAATTGCCCACCATTTCCTGCAGTGTTTGACTCTGACCCTAACACCAGTATAGAGGCTTCTAGACGTAGAAACAACCACTGTATTTGGCTCTGCATAGGCATTGCCTTTAGTTATTCTGAGAGGCTACAAACCACAGGATCTAAGCAAAATAAAACATAGTGTTTTATAAACTTAGGAAGGCCTGTCAGTCAGGCCAGTCTCAAAATGGTGTTACAACTCTATTTAACAGACTATAGAGCAACATGCTTTTTCAAAAATGTGCACAGGATAAAGTCATTGTACTACAGTGGATCAGCAGGGCTGTACTATGCATGGAAGACATGCTGAAACCAGTATCTTTCAAAAACCCAACAATAATTTACCGGCTGACACCTATTCTTGGGTGTATCTTTATTCCTAAAGAGCCACTGAGTTATTCAGTGCTGATGCCTACACTTTGCTATCTCATTCTTTAAAGAGTCTGCCTTTCAGCAGTGTATATAATAGAATTCTGCATCTAACTGAATCAGACCACACAATAACATGGTTCTTCTCCTTCCACATGGCACACATCAATAAGGAGACCTGAAACACTGAGGGTAGTTTGGAGCTACACATGAGCCCATACACACATACTGATTGGTCAAACTATTATTGCTGAACCAGTGAGTTATACTGCTTTTTGTCTCTTCTCCACCTCACCCTGGGTTTCAAAAACCCTGCAGAAACTGTCTTTGCAACACTTACCAAGCTTTCACATGGGAATGAAATTGGGAAGTAGGCCTAAGGGTCACTGGGGGCAGAAGGAGGTGGAGGAACAGCAAGTACTCAAACAGTGCCTATGTAAATTTAGTAATCCATCTTTCTAAAAATATGGCACAAACTCTGAAAATTTAGATGATGGAGAGGCAAAACAGAGCAATATTTAAAGTTTCCAACTGAGTAACAGCAAACCTGGCTTTCATACTTCTATCTGCAATTCGTTATGTGTGTGGGCAAGCTTCTATGACTCAGTCATACAAGTGTATTTCTTTGTTTCGCACAGTATTATGAGGAAAGACACATATTTGCAACTGAAAGGCACCAAGGTAAATCACATGTGTGCTGCCTGATACGCTTCTATATGAGTGTGTCTGCAAATTAAATGCGTACATATCTGAGATAATTTAAATGAACTTGTTCAGGTAGCAATAGTATTGTAACCATAAAGTCATACATCTGGATGTTGGCAGCCACTTCTATGTAACTACTAGCTATTCCCTGAAAAAACTTTGTCGTGTGCTTCAACTTGTACCTGAGCTGCTAACTTACACCATTGGACAAACACATCATGAAACACACACCACATGCCCTTGCACTTAAATGCTTCCCTCTGTTGAAATTGTTTTCCAGCTTTTAAAATTAGCAGCAATAATTATGCCCTCAAAAGTCTCTTCTGAATATACATAATGTATGGTACTTTTCCCCATATGGTTGTATCTGACCCACAGCACAGTGGACCTAAAAGCCTCCAAGGCAGCAGTTCATAGGCAAAGAAACTTCCAAGTAATTTTACTTACCCCTTATTTGAAAGAAAATTTGTTCTAAGTGGAAAAAAAAAAGAAAAAAGTGAACAGGAGGGAAAGTGAAGAGGAAGGAAGACATATATAGTCCTTAAAAATTCCCTGTTTCTAAGCCTTAAGAGAATGAACCCTCCCTTATTTGTGCTGGTGTTCTGTCTAACCTGCTGTGTTTTGGATACATAAGTAATTTCTTTTGAAACAAAGACACTGTAACTAAGATTGCAGCTTATTATAATCCTCTAATAAATAAAGTTTTCAAAACTTCAGTAGGAACTTAAAAAATATTATTCCACTTTTTCAATTATCATTTTGTTCCTTTTCAATTAATGTCTTAGTGCTGCTATGCTTTAACTTTTAGGAAATAGGACAAGATTCTGAGCCATTTTCCCATCAAGCCCAACAAAATGAAGCTGTGGACCAGTGCACTGTCACTGTTAGGTGGTTTATCAAGGAATACATCACGACTATGAAGAGATTTCAACAGCCAGGCGCAAGTTAGTGAAGAAAACACTGAAGGGTGAAAAAAACCCCAGTAAAACAACAAACCCACTGTAATGAAATATGACTTTTTTCTACTAAACACTACTGTTCTGCTCAGCTGAATTTATGCAATGATGATGTAGCAAGCAACAGGAAGGATTCCTGTAAATCAGTGCTAGTGTTGTACTAGTATCCCTAGAAGTCAGTGTGTTAAATTCACAACAGACAATTTAAACACTCTTTGTTGCCTTAGCCAGTGTTCTAGTTCTGAAGCTGATGGTTCAACACCATTAATTTTGTCTTTGCTCTAAAATAGATATTATGGAAATCCTTTTTAAGGTAAAACCAGTAGAGTATTTGTATTTCTCTTGCCCTTGAATGAGAATGTTATTAAGTGCTAATGAAAGATCAAATTCATAGTATTGTAAAATAAAACTAAACATGAAAGAGAAATTTTTAATCTTTCTGAAGAACTATGCCATATGTTACATTATAATAAGTTCTAGAAACATTGATATGGAAGTTCAGTAACTTGACATAACAGAGAAAGACAGGTAGGGGTCAGGTAGCATGTCAAATGCAAGTAAACTTCCCTAATGCTTGTCATCACAGGTGTGAGAAAATTGATGTGTTCATTAACATCTGTTGCCACAGCCCTCAGAAAAATATAAGATACGAGTATGAAGCTGGGTGATTGTATGTGACAACTTAGAAAATATTTGTCAGCTTTAGTCATTGTCCTATACAAAGCATGAAATTTACAGAGCAAAGGCTGAATTATACCATGCTGCTGCTTCTGATCCTGGTACTTACCGCAAGAAGCAAAAAAGCAAAGAGTTGGAGCAACACCAAAGAAAGAAATAAAAAGGAAGATATACAAGGTATTTAAACAACACAGAAACTGGGAGTCTGAAATTTTAATAGCACCATTCACTTTTTGATGTGAATGCTGATCACCTCAGGGTCACAGTGTTATCACTCATGTCTTCCTACTTGTATTCCTAAACTATGGGGTTTACAACTTATATTTTAGGATCTGCTCTGCCCTGTACATTGCTCAGTTTTTGCTATTCTTAGAACAACTTCAGATAAAATATCCATTAGATGACAAAGTTATAGATAACATGGACTTTAGCACCAGTGCAATTGAAAGCCATTTAGAGCTGGAATAGATTCTTATTTCACTCCTGCAGCAGACATGGTGGGGCCCTCTGTTTTGGCTTCTGAATCATTGCCAGGGTACTGAGACCTTATCAGTGAGAGATGGAAGGGGGAATAAAGAGGGGCAGGTGGAGGCAAAGAAATACAACTGGCCTTGGCTAAACTGAACACATTGGCTTGACAGATTTCTGAATGCTGTTCAAAACACTTTGTTTCATCCCAGCACAGCTGCCCTCTCAGAGCCCTTTGTGCAAAATTGGTGGTCATTAAATTAGAAACATTTCCAGACATTGACTCAGAAATATTGGCATTGAACATGTCTAAACAAATGGGGTGGCTGTGTGAAAGGCAAGAGGATGATGGTTTTCTTCTGCTAAGATACTTTGTGATGTGATAATGAGGTGCTCTTTTTGTAATAGTCCATAGTACAGTGTAGGTGTGAGGATTTCACACACCAGCAAATTTCAAAGAACTGTTTTCAGTATTCCAGGAAATTAAATGATAGAACAAGTCTTTATACTCAGTGTGCATTCTTTGCTCCCACACTGTACACCTCTAATGCAATTTACCAGTGAATTAAGCATAAGATGTGATTTATCCCACCAACCTCATATTTCGTGTTAGTCAGTGGGGTGACTGCTTTTACAGCTTAACTTTATAATGCCATTATAGTTGAGTACGCTTCTGCCTTAGCAGTATGCTTAAGGGGGTCTTTGATATATGCATGTAGCTCTTATTAACTTAAAGGAACAAATTCTTCCTCAGTGCAAGCTCCCGGTTGTCAATAGAGATAAACCAGGGTTCTTTGCCCCTTAGGACTAAGCTTTTGCAGTCAGCTTTTACAGAAACAAAATGTGCCAATGTGACAGAAATTTACACAAGCCCTGCTCACAGTATGTATTGGTGGAAAGGGGAGGTGGATTGACACATCTTTATTTCAGGATACCATGTTTTAAAGCACAATCTATACCTTTTACATTTGTGTATGTAAGCTGAATGAAATTATATTGCATGATATAAACAGTACTTGAACTGTCTTGTGATCTCCATAGAACTAGAAATCCATTCAGGAAAAACCCTATAAAGTTAACACAAAAGAGAAGGAACATTCACTACTCGTGACCTACTCTCACAATGATTGTAGGCAAAGGAATTTTCTTGTTTGGGTTTTTTTTTCCTTAAAAAATTGGGGGGTTTTTTGCATTTGTCATTTTAGAATTATTTTAGATTATTTTTTTCTAAGTTGTAGGAGAAACAATTTTAAATTGGAACTCATGGAATAGATAACACGAATATCCACTGAAGTGTTTTAGAGGATCACTTAACATTGTGAAAAGAGGTTCTTATCAACATGTAAAAACAATGCTTTAAAAGGACCCTTTAAATGAGAGATATAAGGAAGAAAAACTTATAGGTAGAAAAACTTATAGGTAGAAAGAACATAAGATGTAAGAAAAGTGGCAGGAAAGAGGTGGGGAATGAAGAACTAAAATCTCAAAAGCAAAATAGAGAGAAAATAGGGAAGATTGGAAAGGAAAAAAGTGCAAAAATAACAAAAACGAAAGGGAGAACAATCAGACTGGGATACAAGCAAAGCTAGGAGAAGCTAGAGAGATTTTCTTTCATGCTTCCTTGTACAGTATACCAGGAAAACTGCCTATAAAGACAAACTGGTCTTGCTGCTATTTCAAGTATTTACCAGTGAGTACCCAGGAATGACGGAATGGATCTTTATATCCCACTCTGTTCAGAAAGTTGGCCAGAATGGCTGAAATGGTGTAGGAGAGGTGTATTTTGTGAGATAAAAAGAGGAATAGGTACAAAAAATATTTAAGTGGGCTAGAAAGACCACAGTCTGGCATTGCAAATGCACAGTGATACACTGCTCTTTCACAATAGTAATGAGAGTCTGTAAGTCATCCTATTAGAGACAGACAATCTCAGAATCATAGAATGGCTTGGGTTGGAAGGGCCCTTGAAGGTCCTCTAATTTCAACCCCTTGCCATGGGCAGGAACACCTTTAACTAGACCAGTTTGCTCAGAGCTCTATCCAACCTCGCTTTGAATGCTTCCAGAGATGGGGCATCCACAACCTCTCTGTACCAGTGCCTCACTACCCTCATAGTAAAGAATTTCTTTCTAATATCTAATATAAATCTCTGCTCTTTCAAGCTATTCCCCCTTTCCTGTCATTGCATGTTCTTGTAAACATTCTCTGTCTTTCTCATAGGCTCCCTTCAGGTACTGGAAAACCACAATTAGGTCAACTTGAAGACTCTTTTCCCCGGACTGAACAAACCCAATTTTCTCAACCTTTCCTCATAGGAGAGGTGCTCCATCCTTCTAATCAACTTAGTTGCCCTACTCTGGACTCATTCAACAGATCTATGTGCTTCCTATGCTGGACATCCCAGAGCTGGATGCAGAACTCCAGGTGGAGTCTCACAATGATGGAGCAACTACATCAGTGAACAAGTGGATATAGTTCAGTGGACCTAGGTCACCAGCAAGACTGAAGAGAACACTAAAGGAAATTAACATTGAATGTAACAATAAGTGGCAAACAGACAAGACAAATGATTAGGAACACCAATACTTTTCATTTATAGAAATTCACATGAATCTGAGAATAGTAAAATGTCAGTCAAGAGACAACTTATTATGTTTTCCTTAAAGGATAAACTAATCAGAATCTATAAAATAGAAGCCTTGAAAATACGTGTTTTCTCTTCCTTTTCTCACTATTTTACTGCATATTTTATTTTAAGAAATGACTGTGGGGCTTTTAAATATACATATAAACTGCACAACATAACTTCAAATGGTCTCTGAAATCAGTAAGGAATTTTACAATATGCTGTCATTTTCTTTTATTTCTCTCATTTTCCAGCTTCACTAGATTTAAAAAAGAGATTTAAATACAAGGATAGCATAACAGGGCAGTGTGGACGTTAGTCTCTAAATCTCAGGCATTCCTCCTATATGAACAATACAATCTTAAAGAAATCCACTTCAATTAAATTCTTAACTAGATAAAATATTGCTTTGTATTCCTTTGGCAAAACAATACCTTGGTTTTTCATATACATTCTGCAATAAAAATCAGTCTTATGTTGCTCAGAGGATACTGAGAGGAGGGAGAACTACCCCTAATATGGGGCAAAAATATTTGACACTGAATAAATGGAGAAAAGAATGCTCTGAGCATGTTTTCTGAGCAGCAGCACATTTCACTGTCTTGCATCCCTGCAGGTGTTTCATTGCAGCTTCAGACTCCCAGCCTGTAATCCCCTAATTCCTACATTTCTGTTTCTCCAGAGTTAGAAGACTGATGTGTTTTTGTGAAGACAACATGTTAATCAAGGCATGTCACCACTGGGAGGAACATAGAGTCATGGCGGCATTTTCTCTCAAGTGTCTCCTTTACTGGTAATAAGTTGCGATGTTGGCCATGCAAAATCATGGCTGTATGTCTAGGTATAATATTTATATCAGGGTGAATACTAGCCTTCCTACGTGCTGATTTGAACTGGAATGTAAAAATATAGATCAGTGTAGAGTAATGACTCAAGATAAGTCTACAATCTTCTAATTCCATCTCAGTTCACTGAGGCTTTAAAGTATACATGAGATGTTGACCAGAAGTACCATGTGTTGATTTCTGACCTTAGTTTTCTTGCACAGTCTAGTTGCCACACCAGTGTTTCTGGATCATGTTTTATTTCCCCTTGCTTTCTTGCCAACACAGGTATTTACTTACTATGACCTTAGCATTAGTTTAGTTTTATTAAACATATTTTGTCTAAAATCAGAGACTTTCCACGAAATTACAATTCATGTTGTAATGATATTACTTGCAGTGACATTTTACCTGAGAGGGGATTTGACTTTAAGAGGATTGCATGATAATCAGGAGAAAATATCATCTCCCCAGATTAGCTTGTTTTATGAATGCTCAAACTGCTGGACTGTGGCATTTGAAAAGTCAGGCACAGTCAACATTTAGATGTCTTGTTTCTGTGCTTCCACTCTGAACTTCTACATGGTTTCAAACATGGTTTGACTTTTGAGGCTTTTATCTTTCATACCTGTGCTAGCCGCTAGTTACCTTGATATTGAGATTGGGCTCCTGCTCATGGAAAACACTGTGAAATCCTTACTGAAAGTACATTTTTAAAGAGGCTGAGAGAGCTGAGTAATTTTTACCAAGCCTCTGCTGGAGACAGGTTCTGACATGCTCTGAGAAATCCCAGCCTGACTGAGAATGTTCCCATGAGGTAAAATCCCAAAGATTGCTCAATTCGTCCACAGTCCTTGAGTGCCATTAAGCTGTTTTCCTGAACAGCATCATCCTTAAACTCATACAGGAATACCTATCTGATTTGGAGCCTGAATGGCAATCCAAGCAGTGAGTAAAGCATGCAAACACGTACAAGTGAATCAGAGGGTAGGTGAACAAAAGCAGGTGAAGTTGGCTGCAAAACAGATGATGTGGACTGGTGCCCAACTGTCTTATCTGTATCAGGGAGCAGCCTTAAACCCACCTCTGTCAGAGGCATGTAAATATTATACAAAGGAGAAGACTCCCAACAGAACCACATTCTTCCATATCATGTTGTGCTCTGCTGGCCTTCATTTAATGTAGATTGAGATTAGATGTTAGGAGGAAATTCTTTCCTGTGAGAGTGGTGAGACATAGGAACAGGATGCCCAGGGAGAATGTGAATGCCTCATCTCTGGTAAGAGTTCAAGGCCAGGTTGGATGGGGCTTTGAGAAACTTGATGTAGTGGAAGGTGTCCCTGTACGTGGCAGAGAAGTTGGAATAAGATGACCTTAAAGTCCCTTCCAACACAAGTGATTCTATTATTTGACTGATATTGTAGGCTCCTTCCTACTGTTTCAGGCTGGTACCAGTTGTCTTCAGCAGCCCTATAATGCTAGATAATACTGTAACTGTATCACCAGATAGGAAAGATTTGCAAATGTTGTAAACTTTAATTCAGAAACAAGGAAGTTTCTGAATATGATATGAATTAGCAGTACCACCTACTCCAGACACTGCTAAAAGTGAGAGGGCAGTTGGTGCAGAGGGTGTGCTGATGAGGGAGCAAAGATACCCACCAGACGGGAAGTCAGGGCCTGTCTAAAGACTGTACCCATCATGACTGATGCAACTTCCCAGAGAGAATGCTGGGGGAAACATGTTGCCACTCAGGTGCCACTGCAAGCTGTGCCCTGTTTTTATGTCAGTATTAGACAGCAGCCATGAGCACAGATGTTGGAGGTGCACCCAGAGAGAGGAACTCCTCTGCTTAGTGACAGACCTTCAGGAGAGGGTGAGTAGGTTCAGAAGCATCAAGGAGTGCAAGGGAGAGAGATGTTACTGGAATTGTATCCTGCCTTCCCCAGGACAGGCTCAATAGGCAAACAGAACTCATGACATGGAAAATTCCCTGTCCTTTCTCCCTGAGTGACGGTATAGGGGGCAATAGTGGCAAGTTCCTGCCCAGCACAGTAGGCATGCCTCCTCTGTGATTGTCCCACCTTCCCAGGAGCCATGGAATAATAGGTAACTCATACCCATTATAACAATAGGTATAACAATTAACAATAACAAGGATGATGGTTTACCTAGCCAATGTTAAGTCAGCCTACACCTTGTGTCAAAACTTCTTCCATAAAGAAAAAAAGAGTTGTTTTCATACAAGACCACCTTCTGAAGGGAACAGAAGGCACAACATGCAGACTGGACCCACTTCTTGGGGAAGTCTGCTTCCTCCCTGGGGCCTAAGTTTAAGTTGTGAAAAGAAAACTTCCTGTTCTTGTTTGGCCGTTGGATTATCATCCATTATTGATTTTTCAGGCAGTGATGAAGTTGAAACAAGAAGTCCAGGGGCGATAAAGAGAGACTTCGGGAACTTAAGACAACTCATTAAGGGATTGAGGTCACAGGTAGTGTTGTCTGTCCTTCCAGTTGCTGAGAATGATGACAGAAGAAACCAAAAGAGCCAGAAGCCTGGCTCTGAGCTTGGTGTCAGAAACTGACAGAATTTTGATTTCTTTGATCATGAGTAGGTCTAAACAACACCAGCATTGCTGGCAACAGATGGGGTACATCTGTCTCAAAGTTGGAAAAGGACCTTTGTACAAGAGTTAACAGGCCATACTGAAAGCTTTAAACTAGATTTGGAGAGGAAAAGGGATAAAACCAAGCTTGCTAGAGACAAACAAAACCATAGGGGAAGCATGCCAACATTTGAGGGATGGTGTGCTAGCAAAGGTCCTTCAATCTGAGGGTGGAGGCAGGACATGGAGATCCATGCACAGAAAAGAAGGAAGGTTTACTGTGGTGTTAGAAACCACAGAAGTGCCTGAGAATGACCATGTAGGAATTAGGGCTTCTCCGCGCAAAAAAGTGCAGATTCAATAGCCCAACTGTTTTGCATCTACATTAATTCATGTAGCCTTTGACACACACTCCCTACAGAATCCTCCTGGATTTACTGGCTGGTTATGCCTTGGATGGTTGTACTCTTCACATGGTAAAACACTGGCTACATGGCCAGGCCTAGAAAGTGGTGGTGAACGAAGTTACATCCAGTTGTTTTCAGGGGCAGGGGTTGTTCCCCTGTACTTCGCATTTTGTGTGTTAAGTTCTGTGCCACTCACTTCAAGAAAGACATTGAGGTACTGGAGTGTGCACAGAGATGGGCAACAGAGCTCATGAAAACTCCGGAGCACAGGTCTTATGAGGAGTGGTTGAGGGAGCTGGAGTTGGAGAGAAGGAGGCTCAGGGAAGATCTTATCACTCTCTACAACTACCTGAAAGGAGGTTTTAGCAAGGTGGACATGTCTCTTTTCCCAAATAAAAAGCTATAGGACAAGAGAAAATTGCCT
This sequence comes from Sclerurus mexicanus, assembly GCA_013396755.1. Taxonomy (NCBI): domain Eukaryota; kingdom Metazoa; phylum Chordata; class Aves; order Passeriformes; family Furnariidae; genus Sclerurus; species Sclerurus mexicanus. Next base: position 186,040 of record VWZF01000204.1, on the reverse strand, counting down.
CAAGGATGTTTAGATTGGGTATTAGGAAGAATTTCTTCACCAAAAGTTTGTCAAATATTGCAACCGGCTGTTCAGTGAGGTGGTCAAGTCCCCACCACTGGAGGTATTTAAAAGATATGTAGGTGTGACACTTAGGGACCTGGGTTAGTGATGTACTTGGCAGTGCTGGGTTAACAGTTGGACTCAATAATCTTAAAGGTCTTTTTCAAAATAAATAATTCTATGAATGTTTACATGTTGCCAGCTCTCGTTAGATTCCTATCCCACATACCCTGTGGGGAATTGAAAGCCAAGTGGATTTGTTTCAGGATGTGTAATGGTGTGAAATGGGTGAAAAGGTAATGGGTGATTGGGGTGCAAAGCAAAACTGGTATAATTAACATTTTTTTTCTAGTTTATATTTGTAAAGATTATGATTTACATGTTTGCAGGTGAATATATGTTTCCAGTAGTGATATAAGTCCTGGGTAGTGTGAAAGTGGAATTTCTCTGCTATAAATTGTTCTTCAGGGTCTGTATTTCAGTGCACAGATGTCAAGTACACCCACATATATACACAGGTGTAAATAGTCTGAAGAAATTTTTTTTTTTTTAAAGTTTGTTTTTTTCTCTAGTCATTGTTAAATGAACTAATGCAGGTTAAATTGGTCTGCAGCATTTTTAGAGTCTAAAAACCTTGGGATACTTAATCAGTATTTGCCAAGGTTAGTAACTAGATTTCCAAACTGAGGTGCAAGCAAACTGCCTATTTCTGTGCTTTCATGGGGTACTTCAAGGAATACTGCACCCAGTAGTATGTATGTTCATATGTCAGGAATATCCCACTATAGGTACACTATTTTGTTTATTTATTTGAAAATTCAGAGTAGTATCAAAAGAAGATTTGTTACATGGAGCTATGTTCCATTTTGCTGTGATAAGTCTTGATGTCAGTTGCTATGGGACAGGTTTATGATTCACATAACATGGAAGCTCTTGTAGAGGAAAATTGCTTTTTGTTTCTTCTCTAAAAGAAATTTTCCCTATGTACAGTTGTAGAGTAATACAGACTGAAGGATATATGTTCATAGTGACTAGAAAATTCAGTGAAAAACATATACTGGCAACAAAGTAATGATATTTATTTTATTGAAGTAATATGAACTAAAGAGCAATGAAAGAGTTATTTTGCATAAAGGGAAAAAAAAGAACTAATATCACTCATGAAAAAATTAAGTCTTTTTACTACATATGAGATGTTCTAACCATAACTTGTTTCATAAGAAGGATGAAACAAAGGAAAAGAAGAACACCACAGATAGAGATAGAAAAAACATTGTCAGGAATTACTGAGAAAGAGTGGGCAATATGTTCGTAAAGGTTTAGTTTTTTAGAGGACTGAAACTTCTTCTGAAATCATCTCACCCTGTGGATATGCCCAGAGCAACCTGGTGACAGTGTGGAACTGTAGATAGGCTGATGCTTAAGTACAGTAATAGCTTCTCAATTTGAAATTAAAAATAAATAAATAAAACGTTCCTGACATTCTTACTTTTAAAAGAAAACTATAGACAAAATCAGAATAGATGAGAAGCGTTTATAATATATTTATGGCAGAGAATATTTAACCTTAGAAGAATGAGGCTATGTGGGAAGTTGTGGTGTGAGATTTTTCTTTCTCATGGTTTATAATAATGTTCTCAATCTCTTTGGATACTGCTGATTGCTTATTTTCTAAATTCCCTGGGTGTTAAGAGTCACTGGTTGAAAAGCAGTGATGGATGTAAATTTCAAACAACAATAACCAAAAAGAAGAGATTTTTTTTTATTTTGACTTATTTATATTTATTATGTCAAAGAGTGAACTGCCTAATATAGAGAACTATCTTTTAACTTAACTTCGTTGATCATTTAAGTGGATGCAGAATTACACTGACTAGGTATAAGTGGCTGAGTAAATTCTTGAGAGTGCTTAAGGAAAATTTACTATCCTGGTAAGAGAATTTTCTTCTTTCAGTATCTTTATTTGGATACTAATTGCTATCACAGTTTAAAGTGTAATCTTTTAAATAAAACTACATGGACATAAAAGTCTTAAGACTTCTCAGCTGATGCTCAAAAAGGCTGATGCTCAATGAAGGCAAGTTTGTTGTGTTTTGTTTTGGGTTTTTTTTTTCCCCACATCTGACTTAAAAGCTGCTTTCAGGAGACTAGATGGCAAACAGGAAATACAATAACTGTGTGCACCTGCAGTCCAATTATATCCTGGGCTGCATCAAAAGGGGAAGTGACTTGTCAGGACAAGGTAGGTGATTCTCCTCCTGTATTTTGCTCTTGTGAGACCCACCTGAAGTATTGCATCCAGAGCAGGGCCATGAAGATTATCAGGGAGATGGAACACCTCTTTCTCCTACAAAGAAGACAAGCTGAAGTAGTTGGGGCTGTGCAGACTGCAAAAGAGAAGGTTTGGGGAAGAATTCATTATGGTCTTCCACTACTTAAATGGGGCTTATAAAAAAGAGAAAGAACAACTTTTATCATGGTTAAGTGGTGGTAGGACAAGGGGAAATGATTTTGAACTAAGAGAGGAGAGATTTAGATGAAATATTAGGGAGATATTCTTTATTCAGGGAGTGGTTCAGCACTGGAAGAGGTTGCCCAGAGAAGCTGTGTATGTCCCATCCCTGGAAGTGTTCAAGGCCAGGTTGGATGGGGCTCTGAGCACCCTGATCTGGTAGGTGGCATCCCTACCAATAGCAGGCATTTGGAACTAGATGAGCTTTAAGGTCCCTTCCAACACAAACCATGATATGATTTCTATGATAAATAAGAATTAGGAGAAAACTGGCCTAAATACATTCCCTTGCCTCCTGTAAATAAACTGTTGTCCCAGAAGTAAGTATCAAAAGCCTGCAAGCAATGTAGATGGGGGAAATAAGGTGGAGGGTCAGAGATCTGTATCTAGGTGTTCTGAAGAATTGGGTAACATGACCTAGAAAATCTGTGTAATAGTGAAGAAATTGTGCCAAGAGTGGATGTTCTGCATTACTGTGAGCTATATACTTTCAGTATTTCATGCTACCAACACAATTGCTAAATCTCTGCTGCTGAGAACTGGTTTGTTGCCAGTCATAAGACTTCAGTTCCACAGCTGTCTGGTCACCAATTTTATTACACTAGAAAGAATTTAGTGTATGCAGCTGCTCTACTCAGATTGCATTTTTCTGCTCTTGATCAAACAAAAAACTTTCTTAAAAGCCAAAAATGTTACATTTTAAAGTTAGATTTTGCTATTATGATATTAACTATTATAAAAGAAGAAAAAAGTGAGAAGGAAAATTATTAAAATGATTGATGGATCACACAGCAAATGAAAGAACCCTCCCACATCATTGCACTTGCTACAGAATTTTGAATATACTATAAAAATAATAGTGGGCTATATCACTTTTTTTCTTTTTTTAAAGTGTTTCCAAAATTGGCTTGGTGTAGACACCTGAAAGGAGAGTAAAGGACTCACCAGCTGGATCCAAAATCTTAATTACATATATTGATAAATATTAATCCAACAGTACACTAGAAAAGTTCATTTTGCAGTTTTTTGCAATTCTGCAAGGATTATTTTCTGCCTGAGAATGTCAATCAAAAAACATACTTTTTTAATGAAAATTAGTTCTTGCTACCGTAATGTGTATAAAATACAGTTGGAAAAACTGATGACATGGATACAGAAATACCAATTTGTTTGGTTTAGTTGAATGTAATTTTGAAATTTGTTTCAGAAGGATTTTATTGAAATTTATGTCTCAATTTAATGTCGCTATTGCAAGACAACAGAACTTCCAAAAGACTTAATTTTTATATTTAACACATCTCAGTTCCAAATGTGACCATTGGATATTATAGCTATTTCTTTGTAGTGCAACTCTTTGGCACAAACAAGAATTTGTCACTGGTGTTGTTTACTGAATCATTACAATTTCTGCTATGAGACAGAGGTATAACTTTTTCTGCCTCATCTGTTCTGTGAAGGGTAATATAAATGGTACTACTCTGACCTTTTTAGTATTCTGTAATTTGATTCACTTGCCATTCCTATCCTCTTCTGTTTGTGACCTCAGCAACCTGTGACTAGAATGGACACTCAGTCAAAACACAGAATACTGAAAAGGTCACAGAAGTAGAATTTACTGCATCTGCTTCTCAGGACACACTGAGCAGTAAAGTAGTGATACCTGGTTCAGATGATTTATCTTCATGAGGTCTGAAAAAGAGGTATTGTGATAACACCTCTGACAAGACAAGATCTACCTATACCTATATACATGCTGTCAAGGTGATTAGAAATGTAGCCAGGACATATACTGCCTTAATTTATTTTTATTTAAAATGGCAATAAATTCAATAAAGCATATTTTCAAAGTTTACTGGCCTTTAAATTACTTTTCTTCTTCACTTCATTTGAGTAGACAAGTAAATGAGGTGGGAACAGTGCAGTCTATTAAAGAGAGTTTATCACAATGGAAAAAAATCATTGTTCAGCTAATGTAAAATGTTTGTAGTGCACAAAACATTCCTACAAAAGTTTTTCAGTCTCATGCATAGATGTCTGTAATGCTCAGTCTTTTAAAGGTATAAGTGCATACACAGGCCATGTCTATGGAACCTGGCAGCAATTACCTTCTTTCTGCAATGCATTTGCTGGTTCTTATCCTCTGACCATCCAGACATACTAGAGAACAACACAGTAAACTCCCAGCCCCTGCATTTTTCCAAAGGAAGTACATGGAAGGAGAGTTTCCACTGAGGCATCATTGCCACATCAGGAGGAATGTGACCAGGAAACCCACTGAGAAAGCACATAGGACTTGGAGTGGGTACACTCCTGAGCAGAGATGAGTCGCATCCTACAACTTTATTACTTCATGGGAAAGAACAGCTTTGAAAATATGTAAAAACTCAGATAATTTTGAAGTCAGTAGGAGTCTTCCCATTCACTTCAGCAATATTGAAGGGGGCATCAGGGGGATGACAATTGCTTTCATTTACCAAGACTGCTGGCAGTATCAATTGCAACTGCAGGAAAACTTGCTTGACAGGACATATGTGAGCCTATTGGGGTCTCCATGAAATAACAAGCATGGCATCCTACTAACTCAGTTTCAAACCTATCATACACAGAGAAAATAATAACCATATCTTCCTATTTTAGTTTTTTGCTAAGTTGATTATTTATTAGCTTGAAGTCATGTGTGTTATTTTTAAACTATGAAGAAACCTCATTTAACATACTGATCCTAATGGATTGTATACAAATAGAAGCACCTCTAAAACTTTCTTTCTGGATGTATATATCAAGGAAAGGAATTATGATTACATCTAACTGGTAATGTTTAACGTTTTTAAAGACAATTTTTATGTGAATTACAGACGCTCTGTTCCACTGCCAGTCAAAATCTTGCAAAAATCTTTTGAATTTGAGATTAAATCCCAATATAATTTAACAGAAGTGTCAAGGAAATTACAAGTTTACTAAAAATTGATATGCAAAGGAAGAAATTAGTATCCTCATTGACAGAGGACACAGTATCTTGGACACAAGCAAGGCTTGCTGATGAGGTACCAATCAATGGTAAGCACATAGCTTGAAAAGAGACAGAGCACATCACAGGAGAATGCTTTGGAGAATCAGGGAAATACATATAACTTTAATATGAGATGGTCTTAGCTCTTCCATCTCTTGCAATATTGCAAATGAGGGCATATTGTTAAGAAAATCAAGTGTCATTAATTTAACTATTCAGGTAACATTAATTTGGTCTGATTAAAGTTTTGTGTGTCCTTATTTTCACTGTTGTCTGAAAGAAGAGGTTAAATGTCTATGTTTCTCTTGTGTTCCTTCATCATTCTAGCAAAGCACCTGGGAAAGCAAACCAACTTTTCTTCCTGACCTAAAAAAACCCCTTGTAATAGTTAGCTCTTATTCTCAGCACCTATGCAGAGTGGGAATAGAATAGGAATTTGGTCTTTTATATTAAATATATACAATAAAATCAAATTAATATGTTAAAGTGCTAAGAAAGTGAATCGTTCTGGGACATTGGAACTTCATTATTTGTACAGTTAAACTGTTGGAAAAATCCCTTGTGTGGTTCTGTCTTGGGCCAGTAAAGACTCTCCAGGCAAATCCTAAGCATGGCTGGAAAATGGTGAGGAAAAGACAATTTAGACAGGGGCCATCCCACGACAGCTGTCTTCAGCGCAAGGAACTGATCCCAAACATGTTTAATTTACCACTCTAGTCACAATCCAGGACTAAAAATAAACACATTCACTGAATATTTTAATCATGCAACAATCTTTACTTACTACCTCCAATTACCCTTATGCTACACAGACTCCCAACTCAAACCCAGGCTCACTGTTTTCTAAAAGACCCAGAAAGCAATATCAAACAACTTCCTGTCCTCACAGGCGTGTTGCTGATGCATGCTGAGAATCTATTTCATCAGACCTCTTGTTCAAAAAATTATATAAAGCAACTAGGAAAGTTATTGCTTGTGAGTAGAAAGGACTTTAGTGTGCTGATGAGAGCAGCCCTGAAGTGAATGACTTGAGAATGGTGGTTGATAAAAAGCTTGATATGAGTTAGTAATGCATGTTTACAATCCAGAAAGCCAGCTGTATCCTGGTCTGCTACAGGTGTGGCCAACAGGTCAAGGAAGGTGATTCTACCCCTCTACTTTGCTCTCATCATAGCCCACCTGGAGTACTGGGGCCCACAGCATCAGAAAGACATGGATCTGTTAGAGGAGGGCCATGAAGAAGGGGCATGGAGAAGCTCCAGTATGAGAACAGGATGAGAGAGTTGAGGTTGTTCAGGTTAGAGAATTAAACGTTTCAGGGAGCTATTATAACATCCTTTCAGTACCATTCTAGGATTCTATGGCCCACTACTTTATGTTTCAAGGGTAAAATACACATTACTGTGCCTCTTTGCAAATAGACCATGTGCATGAGTGAGCTGGCTGGTAGTTTATCTTATGAAGTGTTAAAAATAGATATACTGGATTTCTGAAAGCTGAGAAAGAGTTTTGCATGTCTTTCATAGCTCTCTTTTAATTGCACATAACAATGTTTGTAAATAAGCCTATTTTCAAATGTAGCTTTCAGTTGTTTCAAGTGAAACATCTGCTAGGCAATGCAAAAAATTGCAGCCTTTCTTATAGGATTTCGCTAATGTGACCTATGCCTTGTCTTCTCTGCCTCTGGAATTTTGCTATTAGAATGTCTTCACCATGATCTGTTAGAAGGATAAAGGAAAAGAGTCAGAGACAGACATGTGTAGTTTAATAGCCTCTACCATATTAGACTTATTTATTATTAGGAACAGTTGATATTTGTTAACACCTTCATCTTTTTCATTTTTTGTGAGTTCTAAATAACCATAACACCTTCCTCTTGGGCAAATGGTTCAGGCTCTATCTCATAGCAGACAACTCTAGATGGACCAGGAGCTTTACAGTTGTGCTACTTTCCAGTCTAGGTCTGAGTTTTCATGGAACAGAATGGCAGCAAAGAAACTGGTCTGAGAAAGGGTTCCTTTCTTTCCATTGTTCACTGAATAGTGTTCACATTCCGGTCCCACTACAGCATCCACTTATGGCATACAATTATTGTTGTCTTTTGATGACAAAAAATCGTGATTTGTAAAGAATAATCTGTTTTGTTTTCCCTTTAAACTCTATTTTCTGGCTGGCCATTATGGGAAACCAATCCTTGAAAAAGGATTTGTAGTCTTTAATCTTAAAGAAAAGTGCTACTCTGTGACTGGAGTGGGTAATAGTGGAGCACATGTGATCTTGCTGTATAAAATGGTCTCAAAATAATGACTTTTTTCCTTCAAAAAAAAATATTTTATTAATATTTTATTAAATTAGTTCTGTATCAACAAACCTTTTCAATTTTTCTAGGGTTGAAGTGTTTCATTTCAATATGCTGAAGCAAAGCAGTCCATATGATCCCAAGGTGAAATAGACAAATGGAATTGTGTGATGTAACATGTTAAAGTTTTCAACACAACAAGCATCCTGCCTTGTGCAAAGAGCAGTTAAGACTTCATCAATAATTTGGTACATAATTTTGAAAATCTGACAAGAAGGAAAGCTAATCTCATGGAAGGAAAAGAAAGGAGTAAAATGAAACTTGAGCAGACATAAAGGAGATCAACATCAGACAGGGGAAAGAGACTGTTATGTGGTGAAAAAGTAGATAAAACAAGTTTCTGCAAGCTGGAAGAAGCCAGCTGGACCCGTGTTTCTTTAGGATACACATCAAAATAATGTTGCTAAAACTTGTCTTTTTTTTTTAAGGCACAACTTGATTAAGTTCATTAAGACCACAGTCAGAGTTCAAAACACCAAAGTCTTATTAAGAGATCTGTAATGTTTCTTTTGGATTTCTCTGTTGATTTTTATCTTGTTTTGAAGGGCAGGAGGAATTTTATTCTTCCTATTCTAATATTATTAGAATATATTGGAAATATTTCTGGTAAAAAATAGAAAACTGTTATGAAATCTCTCTTATATATGCACTGCTCTTAATGTCCTTATGTCAACAGAAACATTCTTATTTACTTCTGTGAAGCCAAACTCAGAAGAAAGGTGAATTTACAATAGCTGGAGGATAAAGACAACCTTTTCAAACTGGAATGTCTAAATGCAGGCACCAAGGTACCTAGCAGAAAGTTACAGCAATGGCCAGCATTACTTCGTTGACATTTAAGTTTGAGTATTTTCTTCTGTGTGGCTTGTTCAAACTGACACTACTGATCTGAAGCACAGCTGAAAAAACCTTGATTTTTTGTCATTTTATAGGAGCTGCATTGTGCCATTACGCAGTCAAATTCTGAAAGTTTTTATCTACTTGTAAAAGTCTACACTTTCATCACACCATTGAGAGCACGGCCACTGACATGAAAGTGCACCAAGTAACTCTACTGCATTAATAATAGTAGACAATAATTAGGATTGCTGCTTCATTTTAATTATAGTTAGGTGTTTGCATCTAAAAGGAAGTTAGAACAAAAATGCAATCTCTGAGTTAGATTTACAGGAGGAATTAATTAACAACTGACAATGGAAAGTGCTTATCCTCTGCTCTATGGATACTCCTAACCACATGTCAATTATAATTGAATGCCTGGGCAGTGTATTTCATCTCTGTTAAAACAGAATTAGCTACTTTTTTTGCCTACAGCTAAGAATTCTGACATTCTGACAATCCTTCGGGCACCTTCCCAAAAGAAAATTTGTAAGATTTTACATTTGACAAATATTTTATGTTCTCACTTTCTCAGTGACGTGTATTTTCATCAATTTTATAGTGACCAACTTATCTGAAATGCACTGTTCATTATGAAAAGTGTTACTGATTTATTGTGATACAGAATGAAGATCACCATTGTTAAAGTAGTTGTAGTTACCTGGAAGAGAATTCAGTCTCTAAAAACAAAAGAAAAAAAGAAGGGGAAAATCCGTTTTCTTTGGTAATACATCTACAATCAATTTTAAAGATAGCATTTCATTACAAAGTAATATTTTTTTTCTAAATTTTATTAATGGGGAACATGGTATGAGTTTAATTATCAGGTAGATTATGGGCATTTTATCCTCACCTTTCCTTAACATTGTTTTCCTATTCTTTTTTGATTTGTAATATGAGCTAACTTTGACTTTGTATCCTAGAGAACAATTTAAATGATTGGATTCAATGATCTTGGAGGTTTTTCTAGCCTTAACAATTCTATGATTCTATAAAATACTTTAAATGCCAGAAAATTATATTTTCACTATACCAGTAGAATTTAGTGAAAAAAACAGCCTATATATATACATACACACACACAAACACACAAACACACACACATATATATGTATGTTTGAACCATTACATTCTGAGGTTCTCTTGTAGCCTGCCTGGTAATTTTGAATAAACATTGACAGGAAAGCAGCTACTATGTCCAAAACACCACAATGTCAAAGAAAAGTATTAATTAAATTATTTGGCAAGACAGATTTTTACATTTATTAGATTCTGATCGCATTGTGATATTGTTTATCCATTCTATTTTTTCAGAAATAATATTTTATTTCTTTGTAATAATTTAAAAACCCCCTGGTATAAATTGGCATAGCTTTATTGATTTAAATTGATTTTCACCTGATTTGTGCTTCCAGAAAACCCAGTCTATTTCGACTGCAGCTGCAGTTACTGATCAACATGCATTAACACTCCACAGATGAAGAAAGTAAGAGATCACACAAACTGCATTTTTGTTATATTCAGTATGTCATAGGAGTCAGAAACAGAGATGGAGGGGATGTTTTGTATATTTAATTGGAAGGAAAATCAAAGAAAAAGCTGCCAATACTGTAAAGAGTTAAGGATCACATGCTGTTCATAGTCAGTTGCCATAAAAGCCAGTTCATTTCTTTCCACTGAGTTTAACTGGACTATAATAGAAAGTAATGGGAAAATTTTGAAATCACTTGAGAATAATAATGTTTTTTCCCATCTGAAGTGTTGCAAAGCTGTTTTGTTCCTCTCCTAATACATGCTATGCTTTACAAAATAATAATGTACTCAGTAATTGTTTCTCTTCGTTAAAAAGGGATGGATGTAAAATCCCACATGAATTTTGTGTTAATGGAGAATTACCTTTCATTTCAATCATCTCAGACATTAACCACTGTAAAATACCAGCCTGAGGTAGATCTGAAAATAAGTAATGAAGTCTTAGGCCCACTAAACTCAAAGCCTCAAATTTACCCCAAAAATGAATATCCATTTTCCATCTGAATTGAGGTTCTACGGATGTTCCAGGCTCAGAATTTCACTATACTAGAAATTGAAGAAATTAGCTGCTTTTGTGTAAGTACTATAGACGAATGAAACTTGTATCTGAATTGATCACTCATTGCAAATATGGATTGCACACTAAGATAACCTAAATCACTCATCTGTAAAGTGTGCCGACACTCAAACATGCACAGAACTTGTGAGCACAGACATACATACATAATTATTATACTACATGAGGTGCCCCTGGCCTCTACGTTTCTTTCATTTTCTTGAATTGTTCATTATGTTTTTGCAGAATAATTTTGACAAAATACACAATTTCTGCAAATTCATTTACTTACTAGCCTCTAGGCCTTTCAAATTAATTTACATATGTCTTAAATATTCGTTGAGTCTATTTTAGGTAATAATACATTTATCTTAGGTTCTCTTATGATATAATAATAGCAAAATAATTCAGTATGACATATTACCTAATTGTACATTACTGTGGTCACATACTTAATAGTTGAAAATATAAAAAGTTCATTCTGTATTCTCTTGTGATTATTAATTTAAAACTTCATTAAAATAATTATTAAATGCAATTATAATCGTGTCTTATTTGTTACTCCTTGTAATAGTTGAAGTACAGATTTCTGTTGCAATTTTAGTGCTCTTTTGCCCATCTTTCAAGGAATCATAGAATGGTTTTGGTTGGAAGGCACCCTAAAAATCACCTGGTTCCAACTCCCCTGCAATGGGATGGGGCACCTTCCACCAGACCATGTTGCTCAGAGCTCCATCGAGCCCGGCCTTGAACACTTCCAGGTATGATGGAAGCCACAACTTCTCTGGGCAAGCTCTTCCAGTGCCTCACTGCCCTCACAGTAAAGATTTTCTTCCAAAGATCTAATCTACATCTGCCCTTTTTCAGTTTTAGGCCACTATTCCTTTTCCTATCACTCATCCCCAAACACATGGCTCCAGAGGGAAACACATAGATATGCACATACAACACACAGTGGTAGTTTTCAGAGACATACATGCCATAACTTGTGTCTGTAGCCAACAGGGAGACCTGGATGTACTCTCCTGACTGGAAACTTGCTGCCTGAGCACTAGGCTGCCTTTTGTCAGGCCTTATTATGCTTCAGCAGTGCACAATCTTTTCATGTCATACAAATATGAATAATTGAAACAAATGTGATTATTCTTCTCTCCTTTCTTTCTCGCACAGTGTATATAATGACTTATTAATGATTTTTTTGTTATAAAAATACAATTTAGACTGAAGTATTTCTTGTTGAGACAACTGTGACAGGCTGGCTCAGGGTGACTGATTTACAAAGCAGATGTATGATACTTAAGATTTTTAACATTGTGCTGAAAGATAGGGTGAAATAGGCACAGCAAAAACACTGAGGACCAGGAAGAGAACCAGTACAGCCAATTTGTCAACTACAACCACAGTAGTAGCTGCTGTAGCCACAAAACTCATGGAGTCAAAAAAAATGTCACACTTCTCTGTCAGCATTGATACAGAGCTCAGCAAACAGTATTAATAAGGGAGGCTGGCCCTCTCATAAATGTACTTCTGAGGTTAGCATTTTTCCAACCTGTCATTTTAGACTGCCCATAATTTGCACGTTTTTGATATTTTTATTATCCTTTAAAAAACCAGAACCACAACAACAATTTTGTGGAGAGAGAAAAATTAACAGTAATAAACATTCAGTGCATTGAAAAAGCACTGAAAGGTCAAAAAATTGAGGAAAACATGGGTAACATTTGAGCGAAGGTGACTCTGCTTCGTAGCAGTGTAATTCTGTAGCTAGGACGCAAGAACAGATCTCCAGTTCTGCCTTTGACCTTCAGGTAATTTATATGCCTCTATTTGTCTGTCATTGGATAACAATCTTCTCTTTGAAAAAGAGATTGGTTTCATGGACCACTTGCACTGTGCTGACCACAGTCAAGCTTTTGAGTTCAGCCCAGGCCTCTGAGTGCTGCATGAATAATAATAATAGGATCACATTAATAATTTGGAATATAGATTTTTCATTTGAAAACTTTAGAGGTCCTTTTTATAAGACATAGAATAACACAGATTTATACAGAATAATACCTATAATACTCTATTATAAATTGCAAATTTGATGCAGAAATTATTGTGCACAGTTCTGTCCCATGATATTAGTACAAGTGATCAAAAATTTTTCTTCAGGCATTAAAGTCGATGAATCAATGATAAGTAATGTGATGGGCTTTATTCCTTATGTTTCAAATGAAATTCAAATTGCTTTAGTTTTTTTTAATATCATAAATGCAATCTTAATATTATATTGCTTGTAAAATGTCCAAGCTAATGCCTGAGGAGCCTTCTCTTTCTTTAAAAGCTCATTTGCCTCAAAGAGCTCAATTTTTCATGTTTAACATTAAATTCACTAGAGCTTTTGTACCATTTTTCTATTCTTAAACCAATCAACATTAATCTGCATAACCAGTCCCCTGAATAACTGCAATATCTAAGTTTTAATAGGGCATTCTTTAGTATATTGAGAATGCTTAACCAATTCTAGTTGGGTAGTGAAGTGGTTAAGTACTGCCACTGACTAGTGATGTAGGTAAGTCAATGACTAACTATAATTTCACCCAGACTTCTATTCCTGTACTATGAATCTTTATAGAACAGTACACATCTTCAGCTTCAACTTACTGTTCCTTGGAGTTTATGAAGAACATTCTTGTGAATATTTATTTTCCCCTTTCTTATTATTTAAACTTCTTATTTAAAAGAATCAGAGTTTTCCTATAACTTCTCTCTGGCATAAGACTCAAACACTGTGTTTTTCTAGGTACATCTGAGTTTATATTGTCATTCATCATGGCACAGATATGTGAAAATAGCTCCATATTTCATTTTGTTATATCAGTACAGTAGTAATTGGGACATCTTTGACTCAATTCCCTAGTTTAATGGAATTGTGGCTACCCTCTATCTTGAGGTTTCAAAACTGACTTCATGCTCACAATAACTCTGAGGCTTGATGATGCCAGCCACTTTTTATTGTTCTATTCAGAATAAAATATAACTACAAATGCTAGGGGTTTAATGCTGTGCATATCACCTGTAGTCTGGTAATTTGGGCACTGGAGCTCTTTGTCATCTTTATACATTTGAGATGCTCCTGTGTTGAAACACCAGGGGAAATCTGTATTTTTAAGGCAAGTAATTTACTTAGAAGTATATGAATTGCATATTGGGATTTAATAGTAATTTAGAAAGTATCAGAGTAATAAGATTAAAATAGGACTTCATGTGAAATAACAGACTAGAAATTATCCACAGTTAAAAATAGCAGAATTTTTATGGTACGAGGCAAGGAGACAAAAAAGCTGCTAAATTTGCTATAATTAGAAAACTGGCAAATTCTTTTAAAAATTCTGTGTGAAAACTCTGGGAACATGCAGTAATTTTTAAATATTGTTAAGCTGGTTTTGGTCCTGTGCTTTGAAAGAACAGCACCAAGTTTAAAAGGACTACTTATTTGATTTTTTTTCATACTGTATCAATATTTCTTGGAATAAAGATGATGTTGCTTATGTATCCATCCACAATCTGTGCTGAGACTGTTTATTGTAGAGATTTTTCCCTTCTGTGGGGAGGACAGAAGACACCTCTAGGGTAACACTTTAGGAAGTTATCATTGATTAACTGTGCAACCAGCAGGGAAGCTTGTAAAACAGAAAGGCATTGTAAAATTTCTTAAGCAGAAAGAATCCATTTGCTGTAAAGGTCCTGCTTCCAGGTCATCTGAAATACTCAACAAATTACAAGTGGTATTGGTATCACCTGGCACTTGATCATCCCGTGTATTTTTCATCAGGCTTTAAATGGACATCTCTTATATAGAGAGGTTCCTAAATTACCTGAAACCTAATCAGAAATCCATCTGGTATAAAATCACAATAAGTTGCTAGCTGTGATTCATAACAATTGCATTATGTGTTTTCTGCAGGGCATTATTAGTACCTTTCTTGCATGCTTTCAGAAATGAAACATAGCTTGTTTTTATGCCAAAGCACCGGACCAGCCCCATTATGCAAATAGTGATGCTTCTTAGATGACCCAGGGAAATGCATACTTTCACCAGCTGAGTATGTTCTATCACCTGGCTGCATACTGGGGAAGGGAAAAGGGGAAGAAAACCTCTCATAATCTCCAGACCTTTATAATGGAGACTGACAATGTTTTGCTATATCAGATGGAACTAAACATATCACTATTATTTGATTATCAAAAGTCTTGTCAGGGAAATAATTAACTAATACTTTACTAGGAAAAAGAATACTAAAATATTAATACCTAGAATAACTACAACCATTCAGATCAGAATGCTTCTGTGAATAATTTCTCATGTAAAACTCTAGCCTCTCAGAAGCCAACAATACCATTCCCTTGAAGCAAAGAGTTTTAATGGACATGTTGAAAAATCCCTAAAAAAAAAAAAAGAGAAAATAACATAAAGTCTAGGAGTGAGCCATATGATCAGTCTAACATGGAGAATGGCTCAGCTGTTGAAACCTTTATTCTTCTAGTCTCATTAACATGATTTTCTAAGCAAAGATCAGAAAGAGGTATGAACATTCCCATTAAAGTCCTGCAACACTGAGCATATTTCTTCCACTGCTTTGCTGACTTTTGACAGCCCTTCTAATTGCAAACCCTGTAAGATGCATGAATCAATGATCTATTCTTTCCCCTACATGGAAAAAGGAGCTTGTGGCTTTTGTAGGTCTCAATGGTTTTTGTATTTAACAATATATTTGGAGAATCATCATTTGACTTCTGTTTTGTAAGTCATGCTTTGAAACTTTTTGTGGCAACATCTATCAAAAGGAAAATCTGAGATTTTCAATAATTTTCATGCTAAAGGAGCTGGAGAGGTGACCAAGCTGTAAGTTTGTAAATAGAAGGCAGAAGCTGCTGAGAATTTTCACATGTTCTACCTCATAATTTCACGTGGTTAATTTTCTATTTCTAACATACCAGATCACTCAATAAGGCTCTTGTTCCTGCTTACTTTTCTATTATCCTAGCCAGAGTATGTTAGCAGGGGTTTTTCATTTGTTTCTTTTATACTGGGTCTGTAGAAGATCTTGAACATTTAGATAATTGCTTTTGATGTAGAAATCCCTTCTTCAACCTGCTTGGCTTCATTACTAATTCTTTACAGTTTTTCTGTTATTGTTTGTTCACAATTATATTAATGTGCTAGTGTTATTTTCATTTTAATGTCATTAATTGTCACATGGCTTCTCAAAATTGAATTCAGGAACCCACTAGAGAAGTGGTCAGTTATGTTGCAGTCACTTCTGTCTGAGAAGAAAAAAATGTGTTATGATGTTGTAGAGATAGATGTGCTTTTAGAAGAATTTGTAACAAAGGTAGAACACATTTTCACTTAGGAAGCCTTTCCTGCCTGCAAAGTGCCTCTCTCAAGAGAGTTAGATAGTTGTTTCTTCCTTTCCCCTCTGCATTCCAGAGAAAGTTGCAGAAAGGATTGTTAGTGAGCACTCTCTCTTTCTGGTATGCAGGGCATATAACATTCCGAGACATGTACAGGGCCTCCTCATCTGAAGAGGGTGAGGGAGAATAGAGGAAAGATAAGAAGCCCGGGAAGACCACAGGAACTGCCTTTCCCTGAGGCCTGATGCTGTCTCGCAGAACTGTGAGGTTTTGTGTTTTCAGTATCCTCATCTCTGAAACGAACCTTTTTGAATCCTTTCCACTGTTTGCCATTTTTCGGGGGAATACCTGCATATATTTTGCTTTACAGATGTAAAAGACTGATTGATAAGAAAGCTTAACAGTTCTTTTAAGAATAACTACCCTGAGAACTCATGCATGATTTTCTGAGACAGGTAGGAATCAGTTATCAACATTAATTACAATGTCTTAAAAATTCTCTATTCCATTGGTGGAGGGAGTACAGAGCTAGCAGTGTCACCTATGAACTCATTTCCCCTCCGAGGATGGAGATGTCTGGGTTTGAAGCAGCCCAGAGGGAGCAAAGAAAGAGTTGGCTTAGCTTGGAGTGGAAAATTACTTACTCTAGATGTTCTTCAGAGACCGCATAGGGATGGGGGCTGATTTTTATGGACTGGTTCTACATAATTTTCTACATCATTGGATCAGGTCTCTTCCAGAAGAGGTTGTTACTGAGGGCTTTTAATTGAAGGTCCTCTTATGCTTCCATGATCTCTTACTTCATTTTCTGAGGATGTGAATCAGGTGGTATAAAACTAAGAGCTATTCAACCACCTTATGTTAGACTTCAGTAGCTTCAGTCTGTAGAGATGCATTAGCATCATGGAAACCCAGACTACTTCTTCCAAGGTAGGAAAGTGTGAGTAGAGGACAGGGTCACAGCTTACAAAAAAACCAACCACTTCTGACAGAATTCAGAGCTGCATGCAGAAAGCCTGGGGACCTTTCTGCATTTGCATACCTGTGCAAAGCTATCCCATAACATTTCTTCTGCAGCAAGTGTAACATCTAGATTATAGTGAGTTGAGCTAATATTCCCTCCCTCCGATTACTAATAATTAATAATATTTTTTAAATGTTTGATTGAAAGCAATTTTAACTCAGTTGCTTATCTTCCATGTGAAATTATGATTGCTGATTTCCCTCATGTTCCTCTCCCTGCCTTCAGAACGCCTTATTTCACATAAGCCAGTCTTCAGGGAAGCAGATCTACCATGTATGCATATTTTTTAATAGCAACACTTCTGGCAAAAGCTATATGTTGAGATGTGCTACAGTTATATAACGAGTTGTGTGACATTCTTACAGTTAGCAAATACATTGATAACTAACTCAGCTTTCAAGAATTTGGATCAGTTCTTCAACTCATGAAAATCGATGCATTTCTAACACAATGGAAGGAACTATGACTATTTATCTCCTTTGTAGGCCCTAGATCTCTGTAATAAATTTGACAT
This sequence comes from Sclerurus mexicanus, assembly GCA_013396755.1. NCBI lineage: Eukaryota > Metazoa > Chordata > Aves > Passeriformes > Furnariidae > Sclerurus > Sclerurus mexicanus. The sequence goes on along the minus strand of VWZF01000204.1, from coordinate 168,208 downwards.
TTATATTTTAAGCATCATAAATCCACAAAAGTGTCCTTAACTCTGCTAGAATGTTTCAGGATCATGCAGGGGTCACAGTGTTCATGCTCTAAATCAGGAACACAGTTAACCACTAGACTTTTTGAAGTCATCCACAAGCAGGAAGGTAATTAGGTCTATATTCTCACAGAAGAAAAATTAGCTGCCAAAATACACAGATGGAATTTTCAAATAATGCTTAATAAGGTGAGATGCCTAACTCATATTGATTCCATTGAAAATCTGACCTTTAGAGCTTAATTTTAAGCTTTCCCATTATGGTTTAAGAGGGTGTGAAAACTTAAATATGTGCTTGAATGCATTTCTTGTAGAAAGACTCTTCCACAGACAAAAACTGAAACACAGGCCAAGTGATGGCAAAAAGCAGTGATCATCCTGAAACAAGAGGGATTTTGCTGGTGTGTTTCGTGCAGCAGCAGACTGAACAATGCTCTTTCCCAGTTAAGATTAGTTCGGGGGAACAGCTTTTGAATTAATTATCTCAAACACATAGACGTGTAATTCTAAGAGAAAATTATCTACCCTGGATGTGGTTTGTGAAGCAAGATGGATTGCTAGTACCTTGATAAAGCTCTGTGCTTCTGTTTAACTCAGTTCCTTTCTTCTTTGCTACATTTATCTTCCTCTGCTCCTATACACTGTGACCCCCTCCAGTGGAGTTCCTAAATATCCATGGTGACATAAAGGGAAAAGGAACGTAGAAAGACAGAATATGAGTTCTCAGAAACTCCGGGTAAATTAACTTGGCTAGTGGAGAGAAGGAAATTCACTGTGTAATGCACTATTATCTTGGATTTTTATAGCCCAGAATAAATTGGCATTGCTGCATTGCTCCTTAAATTGACCTGTATGGGGCAAAACATGGATTTTTGCTGGTATACGATTTTAACCTTAAATGTCCACCATGGTCACCCTGGATGTCAGGAGTTCTACTCTTTTTTTGTACTGCGTATATTTCAATTCTCCCCACACAGAAATAATAGTACATGACTGTGCAAACACCAAAGAAAAGTTTTCTTGATAGTAGGAATATGAATGAGACACCCTGTTTAGCATGTACTCCCTCTTATGCAAACAATTACATCTGGAAACTTCTAGTCTCTTTTGTGAAGAAAATAGACCCTTTTTAATTTTAAAAGGTTGTTTCCAACATATAAAAGTTTGTCCTCTGACTTCACTGTTTAATCTGCTTTCACTAGTTTTCCTTACAGTCAGCTGAATCTTTCTGCACCTGGGTATATGGAATCAGTCATTTAGAGCTTTTGTCACATATATCCTGATGACCTATAAAGGGTTGTTAGCTTGGGAACTTTCTTATGCAATTGGGACACCACAGGAAAAAAAGTCCCATGGAAAGCCTATGGAAAGTAGGCCTCCTTATCTAGGATAGCTGTAAAGGAAAACTCATGACAGAAGAAGTGAACTAGTGGCTGGGGGCTAGGTCTGGCTTTCAAAACTGGTTTTTGAGGTGAAGTACAGAGAAGAATGATCCCCCAAGCCATAGATCTTTCTAAGCAGCAGTCTGACTTCCATGGCAATGACACAGAGCAAGATTGAAGGCTGAGATAGAATGGCCACCTGAAAGGACTGAGGGAAAGAGCTCTGACACTGTTAGGGACATTGGATGCAACTGGTTTTGCATAAGTGCTTTGCTGTCTTTGGGAATTTGGACGATCTACCATTAATCTCTCATTTTGGTGCTTGAGTTGTTTTGGTTGGATGGTAGGAGGGTATTTTTGTTTATTTGTTTTGTTTCTTGTGGGTTTTTTTTGGAAATGCAAAGCATATGAGATTTCACTTCTATCTATCTACCTAGTTCCAGTTCGAGGATTCATTGCATTCATAGACCTCATAGTAAAAAACTATAATTTTATAATAAATTGAAGGCAGTAGAAAAATAAAAAACTATTTTGCAGTTTTATGCAATAAGTAAATTTTCTCTCATTTCTGTCTTTGGAGGGATGGAAGTCTATACCTCTACATAGTGTCTATTATATTTAACACAGAAAAATCACTCTATTCCCGGGTGTTGCCAGTTTACCTGGAACATCTGTAAAGCTATACACTATTAAGTTTCCAAAAAGATGCATGATAGGGTTAGCTTCTAAATCCTGCTCAAATGCTAATATTCATTTAAGTTGATCCTTTAAACTACAAACAAGATGGGATCCATACAGTGCACTGTGGATTTGCATTTGATTAGTTTTTCTACATTTGTGGAAAGCCTGGAACTTCATATTTTTTGTAAGCTTGCCGAGAAAGCGATTAAGACAATACAGATTTTGCAAATGCAATACTGAAGGTGCTAAAACATCTTGGAAGTACATTTGCATCATATTATTCACATATGTGCTATGCAAAGAATACTGAAGTATTTACTCTTGATAGAAATATGAAAACAACACATGCCATTTTATCAACTTCTGCTTTGTAAAGCTTGGATAGAAGTATTTGACATGACTTTAAGAAGTTTTGAGTGCTATGAGTTTTCTGTCTGGTACAGTATACATCATGCTATTTTATGGACTGAAAGATTTGTATTTTACTAGCCTAAGTTGTTCCTTTGAAAAGAAACCAAAATCATTGGTTTGACTAGCTCTTGCAAATATTTAAAATGTTCCCACAGCATTGTAGATTACTTTGTGAAAGACCTTTTCACACATTACACATTCTTCCTACCTGTATTGTCACTATGAATTGTGAGGAGAAACTATGTATCAAAAATTCCTTTCGAAAAGGAATTGTAGAAGAGAAAGGAATTAGAAGAATTAGAAAATAAAGTAGGCTCTGGTACCTTTACTTCTTTCAGTGAAACATATACGTGGCAGTTTTGAAGGAATTCTAATGCAGATTTATTACTGGTATCTGCACCTCTGTAAAATGCAGTCAAAAGAACAAATAAAGAGCAATGCGTAGGAATTAAAGATGTCAGATAGTAAAATGTCTCTTTTTAAAAGCCTGCCTTTTTCACAAGCCTTGTCATGATCTCTTTATGAAGTTTCTAGAGTAGATCAAAATAATTAGGGAAAAATGACCTTGAGGTTTATGCTGTGTTCAGAACAGTGACTTGTCCAATCACTGTAGGAATGAGTGGCAGATTGTGATTGATGTTTTCAGAAGAACTACAAAGTGAAGTATATGAATGGCACCTTAGGTTTTTAACCATGTATGACAAATGCGGGCACTGTGAGAAGCTCTTTAGCCCCAGATGCTGTGAAAGCACATAACAAATTTCATATGGATGAGCCTATGAGTAGACTATCTAAAGAGCTAATCTAAAATCTCATTTTCAGAATTGATTCTGGTGTTTCAGAAGAGAACATATCCCTGAATATAGATCTTATATCAGGAGGATTAGGACGTCAGTGATTAATATGAATTTCATTTTTAGACACGTCGTGGGATTTCTGTGGCATATATACAACACTGAACTTGTTGAACAGCATGTCCCTTTTCAATTACAGTTTTAATGAAGAAATGACTTTTACAAGGAAAAACTCTCATGGGCTTAATATAAAAAGCTGCTTCTTCCCCTACTCCCCTCCCTCCCCTTTAAATCAGGTGCATTTTGTTGTTCTTGATGAAACAGTAACATTTTCATTATCTTGAGAGGTTGTGCCATATTTTATGATGAAGTAAACCTGCTCTTGTCTCTTTTACTTTTATTTATCCCTCTGTAGCTCCACTTGCATCTTGGGAAAGAGAATAGTTTTAGTGAAGTCTAGTGACAGCATTAGAAAAAAAAACCCAAACAAAACATTGGTAGATAGTTACCTAACTCTCATCCATGGTCAAAGTGGTTTGAATTTTTCATCAGCCTTTTAACTGAGATTTAAGTTTAAAGGGATTTATGTATATGACAGGCACAGAGTTCACAGCCAGCAGAACGTAAGGTTGGAGGCCATCTAGTCCAACCTCCCTGTGCAAGCAGGATGCCCTAGAGCACATTCTCAGGATTGTGTCTGGGCAGCTTATAATACGTCCAGCAAAGGAGATCTCTTAATCTCCCTGGGCAATCTGTTCCAGTGCCCAGTCACCCACACAGTAAAAAGTTCTTCCTCATGTTCAGATAGAATTTCCTATATTCAAGAGGCCCATTGCCTCTTGTCCTTTTGCTTGACGCCACCAAGAAGAATCTGGCTTCATCCCCTTCTCTCTGACTTACCTTCTCCAGGCTAAACAGGACAAGCTCCCTCAGATTTTCCTCATAAGTGAAGTGCTCCAGTCCCCAGACATCTTCATAGACCTGCACTGAAGGATCCAGGTGCTCCATGTCTCTCTTGTACTGAGGAACCCAGAACTGGACACAATACTCCAGATAAGACCTCATTAGTAGGAGAGGATCACCTCCCTCAACCTGCAAGCAATGCTTTTCCCCATGCATGTCAGGATACCATTGGCCTTCTTGGCCAAGCAGGGGTGAGTGAAAGGTTTCTATGGGTTTTGAATGGCAAGAAGAAAAATGCAGAGCACCAGTCCACTTCCCAGCAACCCCCCTTGATTTTCCTTCAGAGATATGTCATGATACTTCAGCCCTATCAATTTAAAAAATGTTCTCTGTTGTCAGGCTTTTGACTGAGACTTACCAGAATACTACTAATTTGCTAATGCTCTTTATGCAAGCTGCAGGTGCTTCTCAAGGGAAAGGGAGTAGAACTCCTAGTCAAGTTTATGCCCTCTGCCAAATAGTTTTCAGAAAAAAAAAAAAAAAGATTTCATCACACTTACAGTAACCCAAATTTCCCTTTTTTTTTTTTTTTTTTTTTTTTTTTTTTGTATTTTATAAGACCGTTAGACCTACCTTTGATTTACACTATGAAACTTGAGGCTTGGCTTCTAAACTACTCTGGAAATTGTTTGACTGAGAAAGTCACTACTGAACATATAAAGCATTTGCCCTCACCTCTTACCTTTGTGTGTGTAGTGTGTAAACTGATGTTGAACACAAAATATAAATTCCCTTTCTGTTGTTTTCCATTCATAGTAATTCCATACATAAATGTTCTTCGTTATTTTCTTGATACCCACCTTTTCTTAGACCATCTGCATTTGAACCCTCTATTTTTTCAGTTTCAGACATAGGTGAAGATGGAGTATGTTTTCAACTATGGGACAAGGTCATCAATTTTCTCCCTCACAAATTGTTCACTGAATTTTGTACGTACAGCAAAATAAATGTTTGAGATCAATTGATTAAATATTTTAAGCTTTGTTTCACTGTCTGAAATTTGTAACACTCATCTTCCTTCAAAATCAGAATGAGTATGTTTGAGTGAAAAATTCCTGTTTGTGAAATATTAATGGTAAGGACACAGTACACAGCTATGAAAGTGATAAAGGCCAGTTCCTGTGGTTAAAAAGTTATTGAAACTTAAAGTCACCATTTCATAAACAGTGCCGGTGTTTGAATGTCAATCACCAGGGAGATATGATTCATATCTCTTTTCAATACAATTTGCTCTGTTCACAATGTAAGAAACCTGTGAAACTGCAGGGCTTCTTTTCCACATAATGCACCAAAATTGTCTTTGAAAACATATGCACAAGGAGCACACAATTGGTGTTTTATTTTACAATTGTGACTCAGTTGGAAATGCAGAATGGATACCATATAAATTCTTAGAATATAATCTAAGCAAGTCTCTCGTTCTCTTTTAAAATATCAATAACAATTTAATTTTTTATATTGATAAATTAAATAAATAAGATACAAACAATTATGCTTGGTTCAAAATAACCACTTCTACTCTTTCACTATAGAAGGCTTCCTTTACACAGAGACTTTTTCCTCTCTTCCCTTAAAAATAGGAGAGCTATTTTTTGTTTCTAAACAGTTATAAAGCTGTGTTTCCATTTAATCCTATGGGATTGTTTTTCTTCTGGATTACATCTGCTCTCATTTCTCCCTATGGGTGCCTCCAATATGTTGTTGGGACCATAAAAACCCAGTGCAGGACTGCAGTGACTTCTGTAGGGTGAAGATGCTTGACTCCTCATAAATCTGTACTGGTGCTGTCTTGTTCAGGCTCTGTTACTCATTTTATTTTATTGTTACTCTCATTCCAGCTCAGAATGGATTATGAGCTCACAATAAAATATGGAGTTAAAATAGCAAATGGCTCTTTAGTGTAGCTTCAGCACCACATATCACATGGTATTACTGAAACTTAAGAGAGTTTGGCCAGCTCATTCATGAGATGAAAATACTTTTAGAAATAGCATTTTATGTGATCACTGTATCTTGAGTGTACAATCAAACAGTGCCAAAATCTTTTTATTTTCTCTTTTTTCTCCTTAAATATTATCCAAAGCTTTGAGTACCTCTGGGCTTGGCAGGGGGAAAGGCACCACTGTGCATATCTCAGGTGTTTTTTTCAGCACACCCTGTGGTTCTGGAAATATTTTCCATGCCACTTTAATGGATGACATTTCTCTGTAAGGCTCCCTGGAAAATAACCTGTAGAAAATAATTGCTCCATCTTCAGTCTCTTACAACTTCTGACAATGTGTAAATGTTCAGAAAGCAATTAATAGTCAAGTTTGGCAGGAAGGAAGGGAATAGAGCTTACTGTTGACTACATAAACAGAGAAAGTCAACTGTTTGAGTTTGCTGAAGCTTATGGAAGCATCTAGTCTCATGATAGACATGTTTAGAGTTGTATTAAATGTTAACACAGACATTTATGGTTATTCCTTCTTGTCAGAACATTAAATCAGCATTGCAAATTGTCAGAAAAATGTATTGACCCAAAGACTCGGGATGGATGCTCTTGACTCTGAAAATATATTTCCTATCAACATTTAATACAACATTGTCATTTTGATATCTTGCTATTCATAGATTTTTGGAAAAACCTTTTATTTATACTCCCATCATCCAAGGTCCTAATGCTGAAAAAAGTAAAATAAATAGAATACTAAGTATATGCTTACTAACATAAGATGGTTTTAATATGATAGTTTTAAATCAGGTCTTATGGCGTATGTGATCTGCTTCTTCAAATTTTGCCACTTAGGTTGTCAACATCATACGACCTATCTATTTTATCTTCTGACCTGACTGCAGATAAAGTCTTCCTTATAATATTAGAAATTTCTTCCTTATAATATTAGCAATTATACGTATATGCAAATGTATCTACACACTTTTTTTAAGCAATCATTAGCAGTTTGTCTTCAAAAAACATGCTTACTGAAAAATTTTAAATGACCATCCTGTATCAACATTGATGAAAACATAAATTACAATGCTAAAAGATACATTTTAATTTGGATTATCTGGATTTTATGACTAATTGTTGAAGTGAAGCTCTGTCATATCAAAAACAGTGTAATAAACGAGGTGCTTAGAAAAAAACCTAAATGAAAAGAGTTTCTGTATAGAACAGCTAGAGGAGTGTTGTTGAAGATTTCAGAGAGGACAAATGTTAGATGACAAGAAATCCTGGAGTCCTGTTCTTGGGATTAAAGATGGAAGTTCTTTCAACTCTGTAATAAGATTTGAATCAAATATTTGCTGGATATGTTTGTGAAGCAGCATATTTATCCCCGCCATTTGGTCAGACATCATTTTCCAAACACAACACTACCCTCTCTGGGTATTATTTTGCAAATTTTTTTGCTTATTCCCTGTGCAGGCAGCCTATGGTCTGCTTGACGATCTTCCTCAATAACACAGGACACAATTCCAAGGACTTCTATGGTTTTTGGTTTGAGCTCTAGAAGTTCTCAGTACTGTTTGGATTTTCTGACCGTATTTTGTTGGGATTTTGTTTGTTTTTTTGTGGTTTGTTTTTTTTTTGTGTTTTTCTTATGACAAATAATTTCAGCCTGCTTCCTTTTTCCCTGAAAGAAATAGATATTGACAGTTTGTTAGCCAAACATGTCTTCCTACTTCCAAGCATTACTTGTGTTCATTTTTCTGGTCTCTCTCTTTCCTACTCTATAATCCCAAAGATAGGAATAATTTGGGGTAATTTTTTTTTTTTTCCAGATCAATTCTCTGCTCCTTTTAGAATCTTTCTTTTGCCTGGAAGATATCCCCTAACATTTTCTTAACTACTTCAGTGCAGTGTCATTCCTGATGAGCCTGGAGACCAGAACCATTTTGATTAATTCATTCTTTCTTCATTCTTCTAATACACTCAAAAGATACTCTTTTTCTTTCCTCTTTCCTTCCCAATTCATTAAATACTGGTACTCTTACCTTATATGTTTGGTTTTGGGGCAGAAACCATTCTTCTATTGTAAATATTTCCTTTGGCTGCTCTGCCAGTGCTAATCATGGTTTTGACTACCATATTTTCCACTGCACGCGTTTCTTACATAGTTGAAAAATACTCCATTTGTTTCCAGAGTAGTAGCTCATTCATCTTCAGCTGCAGTACTTTGCACTGGTCCCATGAAAAATTTCTCTGTGCTAATCGTGCTGTTATCAACCCTTTCCTCATTCTGTGCAGTTTTCTGGCATGTGGAAATACCTGCTCAGTTGGACTCTTGATGGATCTTCTTGCAGCCCTTATTTTTTTAATTTTTATTTTTCCCCAAAATGTCAGACAGCCACTTAGCTTTCGAGAATGGCTACAGCATATGAACTTTATGTAGTGTCACACCAGTTCACCCTCTGAGCCCCACTCCTCTGGCTCTTTTGGTCCCTTTGTGTTATAGGTTGCATCCACAGTGTAAGATCATTTCCTGTCTTCATTAATCCATCAGGCAGAAGACTGCTGGTCTTTTTTGCTCAATGAATTGAAGCCCATCTATTATTTTTAAATTCTGTATAGTTCCAGCATCCTATGAGAGGTATCCCAGTATCCCAATAATTGCAGGGCTTCTTTGGTATCCTTAACCTTTCAAGATTTTAAAACTTATTTTATAACTTTTAAGCCTAAACAAACTTTTCTGTTCAACAATAAACTTTCTACTTACTGTAACAGCAATTTTTTTCTGCTTACAATCACCACTGCATTCAGTTTCTAATTATATATTTATACTTCATCTATAGACAGTATTAATTTCTTTCATACTTGTTTGTAATTTTTTATATTTCCCCTTTTTGCCAGAGTTGAATGAAAATTATTAAAATCACTATGCTTTACAGAGTAAAATATTCTGAGTAAATAAAGCATGAACAGCTTACTTCCATTTCTTTTTTTTTTTTTTTTTCCTTTTTGGTACCCCCATTTTGCAGATAGAAAATAAATTGGGTTTTTATTGAACATTTAAGTAGAATCAATCAGATTTGAATCTCTTCAACCTTCTGTTCAATGGCAAAGGCATCTGACAGAAATCTTCTTCCTATATCATTAATATTGGAAGAAGTGTCAAATATCAATGTGTTCATTATTAGTTCTCATCTGAGCTACTTTGCAGTGGGCCATAAATAGCAAAATTTCCTCTATGGTTCCATTAGTAGAAGTACTTTCATATAGCTGACTTTATCCTGGTAAACAGCTTGTCACCACCGTCCTTTCACAGGAGTCATAGAAGGGTTTGGGTTGAGAGGGACCTTTAAAGATCATGTAGTTCAAACCCCACTGCCATGACAAAGCCACCTTCCACTAGATCAAATTGCTTAAAGTCCCACCCAGTACCAGAGATAGAGCATGTTGTTGGTGATTTCAAGGAATCCTACCTGAGAAATCACAATGTTAACTCTTTTAACAGAACTTTTTATGTTTGACCTTTTACCTTCCTTGGCCTTTACAGGTGAGTTGACATTGGTTTTGTCTATTTAATGACAGGCCCTTGCTGATACCTTTTTTCTTTTTGAATCGCTCCCATGCTCCAAACCTGGTAGATAAACCCCTCTCTAATGTCTGTTGCCTCCTCCTTATTTTTCTTCTTTTTAGGTAGGGCAAGTCAATTAATTCAAGCCTTTTCAGTGACATAGCTACTAGTCCTACCAGTCCGCTTAAACACTTCCTTTCCTGTCAATAAAGAGCAATGTATTCTATCTGGTACTTTTTACCAATAAACTGACTCTAATCTTGCAAGTTGCAGCATGTCAGTAAATCGTGTAATCGTTAACAAGCCCAGCTGATTTCAGTGGTGTTTACATCTCACAAACATAAGCATCAACTTTCGTGGAGCTTGGTGAAGACTTGTGCTGCACACACTTAATGAAGATAACTCTGTCCCCACATCATGCTGAACTAAGAAGTGAGATTTTGTTTATAGCACCAAACTGAGAATTTTGAAAGTCCAATTATTTTTTTCCCTTAGTTTGACTGAAAATATGTGCTACAAGAAGAGTTTCTTATGTGTACTGCCTGCATATCTGGGTAGGGTTGTTTAATCAGACAGAATCTGTGGAGAAAGAAGGGCAGGAAGATGGCTTTGATTTCACTCCTCGCACTCTGTGTCTGACCTGACAGCTGTCAAACACTTTTATCAGGCAAGGAACACTTTTAAAATTTGATATTTAAGCAGAAGCTGCCAGTGATGAAACTCCATCTCTGCTAGTACACACTTGTTCTGTCATTCAATCCATACATGCTATTTTAAAGTAGCCACAGTTCAGACAAATCCATCAGACTGATGAGACAAAAGATCTGGCCTGATACAGAAGCCTGAACTCCTACTAACAAAAGCATAATGAGGACTGTGAAGGAAAAGATAATTAGCATAGATTCCCTATGTCTGTGCTAAATTTTGCTTGTAAGTGTTGTATTAAACATTTAAAAGTACACTTTCAAAAATGCATGGGGCTTTCACAGCAAACCTTTCAGTGACACTAATGGGCATCTCATGATTCATTTCCCACACACATCTTTGAGCATCCATACTCTGTGCTATACAGTTTCTTGTGCCAGTGTCATCATTACAACATTTCAGTATCTTCCAGTCTGGCTGGAAAGTCTATGAGTCACATTTTGCATTAGTGACTTGTTCTTTTACATATGCCCTTAATTTTTTTCTTTATAAATTAAGGCTTTGAATACAATTTTACTTGCCTGAAAGTAGCTTGTTCTGTTTCATTTTTCTTTTTTTGTTTTTTTCTTTCTGTTAAAACCAAATTAACTTTAGGAGCACAAAGCTCTTTACTCACCATTGCTCACAGAAACTTGCAGCTTTAGCAAATGCCCGAAAAATAGAAGTGTACTATTTTCTAAACCCTATATATGATACCTCTGGTCAACAAGTCCTTTTGCTGCTCTTGAGGCCAATAAACCCAAGGATCTCTGTCACATGATAATGTTCAATATTGCCATATAGGACTTTTTTTTTCTTTAACTCCTCAGATTATCAGGATTTATGATTTCAAATTACATTTGTATCATAGCTTATCTCAATTTGAGATTTCAGTTGCTTAATTACATGTTTTAGTCCATATTTCTTCTACAAAAAAAAAAAAAGAAAAAAGAAATCCAAGTAAGGCATGCAATTGTGTGTCCTTAGTCAGACATGTACTTTTTAACTGAAATTCATAAAAAGCTTATGTCTCATAACTTTTATGAATGTTCACTGTGTTAAAGGAAAATGTTGTCTTAAAATCAACAGAAATTTTAGAATCAAATTTTCCCTAGTTAGCCAAGTAAAAGAAGAAAATAAAACTAAATAAGAAGAAAAATAAAAGAAGAAAATAAACCAAAGAAGAAAACAAAACCATCCTTGAAAACATATCATAGAATATATATATGTATATATATATATTTAAAGAAATTGGTGATGGGTGGTTAGTGTTTTGGTGTTTGTTTGTTTGGTTGGTTTTTTTTGTGTGGAGTCACAACATGGAATTCTTCAAAGGGCATCAGCAGGTCATCCTCTACTGCCATGAAATTATGTTTAAGTCCCAACACAGAGGCAGTATAAGTTCAAGTTTTATCAACTAATTTGGGCTAATAATCTCAGTAGGAAATAATGAAAGACTGAAGCGGCATCAAGAGGCATAGGTAAGAAGAAACGTCCTGTCATGTGAGAAATAGGAGACTTTTTAACACTTCTGAAGATTTTAGCTACTATACAGCAAAGGGTACCATACAGCAATAATGTAGTGTTAAAATACTGAATTTACATGCATAAGTCAGCTGGAATTTCAGTGACTGAGTTTTAACAGTAATGGAATATTTTAAGAATTTCTGCCATCACTTATCTGATAGGCATGAACAACTTCTATAGCATAGACTGTCACTGTAGTATTAAGAATGAGGTCTAGAACTATTAAGATTTTAATCTTTCATTACTTGAGATGTTCAATGACATTTTTCTTTCCTGTGAAGAATCTGGGCAATTTATAGGAGTACATCATCCTTTGAAGTAAAACTAAAAGCGTACTCAGCACAACAGGTTCACATCCATACTTCTGCTTAGTTTGTGAAAGGTCTAAATATTTACCTTACCTTACTATTCTGCAGGGAAGAATAGTAAGAATTTAGTAGTCAATATTAATGATACAGTAAGAAAACAGAAAAGATATGCATACCTTAGATGATGTATTTTGTGAATTTGAAGAGATATTTTTTCCTGGCAGCAGGCTGATAACCTCTTTCCCATCCCCACCACAACAGCATCAACAACAATAAAATCCTGAGCTCTCAGCACATCCAAAAATATGGTAGTGAGAAAATATACCCCTGGAAACCCAGCCTGGCATTTCAAGGTGAAGATATTAAGCCTTTCTGGAACTGCAGAAGGAAAGAGATTTTTTCCAACAAGGCAACTAACTTTTAGTCACTTATAAGTTTCCCATCAAGGATTGGGTAACCAAAGCTGATAAATAGGGTTACTTCCAACTAAAGTTCCAGCTTTATCAAAGATACCAAAAAGATATTTTCTCTCTCTTTTTTCAAGAGATGTAAATTGTGCTTTAGAAGCAAAGATTTCTCAGCATGGTGCAATGAAAAAGAACCCAGAACGTTTAAACCCAGGGAGCCTTTGAAAGCTATTTTGAAAATTGTTTTTTCCTGCAGGGTTCTACTGAGCTTAATGAACCTCGTGGGCTTGGCAGGCAGTCCTGCTGGCTCCTGCATCCATCTCCACATCACATCTCAAAGCAGCAGCTCTACCAGATGTGCTAATGGAGCAGCTCTGCCAGACCGGTTGATAAACATTTTTAAATTCTTTGCATGCTAAATTACCCCGTACACTTAAAGCTACACATACACACACACACACACACACATGCGAACAGGAAATCACCTACAAGCCGAGCAAGCATAATAGTGGGAAGATGAAGGTTACTCAAGCCATTTGTACATTCCTTGCAAATCTGAGTTCAGTGTAGGCATTTCATTTAATCTGTATCGAAAATATCTCCTTTACAGAAAGAGCTCTGTGGGAGTGTTTTAAAGAAGGTTTGGTCTTGATATCATAGGCTGTAAAGTTGGAAAAACATAGCTATGCACAGACAATACGGATGTCTAAAGTCACGGCACCCACTGATTAACATAACCATCCCTGAGTTTTCTTGATATGACTTTATTGACTAATGCAGCTCTACAGTAATGCTGGACAAACACAGCGAAAAAACCTAATTTATGTGTTTCCAATGGTTCAGCTTCAGAAGCATACAAATGTTGGCAATGTATTTCAGTATGGTATTTTCAGTCTCACTTCTGTAGGAATACCTAGTATGCTGCTGCAGATTATAGCCTAAAACTACTGGAGAGATGTCCAGCCCAAGCCAATGCCTGAGAACACAAAGTGCTTTTAAAGTGTTCCGTAAACCTTTTCTGTAACTCCTGTTTTGCGTTGTGGCCTTTGCATTTTTCAGTTTAACATGATTTTTTTGGAGTATGAACCAGAGTTTGTAGAGCTCGGAGACCTTTGAATAATGGGGAAGAGGTGAACTGAAAAATTGGATTTCTTCAGGCTTCATGTCCAAGTGTTCAAGCTAAGCCTAAATAGCCTTGTTTATCTCCTCATCCAGACTCCCCTCATTCTATCCATTACTACAGATGGTCAAAACACTTTGTCAGACACTGAATTTTTTCTGTTTCAAAACCCAACCAGTTGCAGGTTCTATAACTTTAGAGGAGTAAAACTTAGTAATTTTGATCTTGCAGGCAAAGAACTTTGAAGATTGCATGACTTGAGCAGCAGCAGCAAGAGAGTTTATCAGAATGGAAACTTCTGGCCTTCTATTTTAAATGTAATAATAGACAAAATAGCTCATTGAAACATCCATAAGTGGTGGGGGAGGAGGGCAGGGAAGGCTTTACTGTTTTTATCTGGCTTATTTTTAGTGATTGCCTCATATTTTAATTGTATTGAAAAATCAAATCTGTGGGGAAAATACACTGATATTTAGTGTTCTGACTAGTGGAAGGGAATTCAGGCACTAATGATTTTTCTGCCACCATTATTAAATAACTTTTGGGTTTAGGTGTATGTGGAAATGTGAGCTGGCAAAAGTATTTACTAGAATATTCTGACAGAGGTAAGTTTTCAGAGATAAATAAACTGCATAATCCTGTTCTGCCCCTCCTCAAATCTTAGAACCATAGAATCATTAAGGTGGGAAGAGATCTCTAAGATCATAGAGTCCAAGCATTAACCTAGCACCACTGTATTCAGCAGTAAACATACCCCCAAGTGCCACATCAACATGTTTTTTGAATACTTCCAGAGATGGTGATTCCACCACCTCCTTGAGCAGTCTGTTCAAATGCCTGATCATCCTTTCAGTAAAGGAATTTTCCCTAATGTCTAGTCTAGGTCTTCTCTGGTGGAGTGAGAGGTTGTGAAAAATTAGGTTGTGAAAGAAACTTCAGATGCTTGATCTGAACAAGTCTGAGGAGTTACACTTGTGGAAAGACTTTTAGCTTGTTCTCATTCAGTACGATACAAACAACACTTTAACTTCCGTTTTCTTGTAAAATTTTTCCCATCGTTACCAGTTTATAAAAATGCCTTAGTTTAGATTGTCTGCTTAGTTTAATTTTACTGGCATCTTCTGGATGTTGAAGTTATCTGAGGAGGAAGTGGGATTTTCAGACATAACAGGGAAGTATACAAGATATTACAGAAAAGAGAAAATATTGCCTTCTACCTAAGAAGTGTGAGAATTCTGTAGCTGCTTCCTAGGAAAACTATGTCCTTAGGAATATGTGAGATATCAAGCATCTTGGATCCTCTGTGAGGTTGTAGTAAAATGAATTCACAGGTTGATTACAGTTTGGTCTCTCCCATCACAATATCAGTTAAGAAGACATAAATAAATTACTTGTAGCAAAATCTCTTTCAAATCATTAGCTGATAGAACCCAAAGATGCTTTCAAAGCAAAGGGCAGATGAAATAAAAAATTGGCTCCACAAACATTAGGAGTCTTATTAGCAATAGGAAATGCTATTTGGAGATGCTGAGGCTCTGGATTTGTTTCACTAACTGTTGAATCAGAATGTAACTTCTGGCAGACAGGTCTAAGAGGCAGAATGAGCAAATGATTTCTCCAGTACAGCTTTAAAACTGGGAGATTAAATCTTCCATTTTTACTTTTTAATGGAACGTAAATATCTTACCATATGAGAGAGGGATAGAGTTACAATGAAGAAACTTCCAAGAGTTGGTAAATTAAGCTTCGCAATTTTTGCAAAAAGTTTAAATGCACATTGGTTGCAGACTATGAGATCGTGGTTTTAACCAACCTTTGTTTTGGAGCAATGGATTAGAAGTAAAAGAAAAATAATTCAAAACTCTGTCAAGTTTCATTCTGACATCCCATGTCTTGTCATATTAGCCTGTATTTTCTGTGATATGATGTGATTTATATTAACATAATTCAGCAAAACATTGTGTAAAATTTGTGGCATGTTGGAAATTTGGAAAAAAAAAGAAAACAAATTACTTCAGCAGTACTGAATGGGACATGGGACTTTATGCCTGGGACATAATGGACTGCCTCCTTCTTCTTCCTTCTAAATCACTTACTATGTTGCTAGCTTTTCAAATCACTTTAGAATTATAGCATACTGGTCACGTGATGATAATCACAGAAACTCAGTGGGACATCATTCTCAGCACAGAAGAGCAAAGACTGTGAAAGGAAAGCATATAGCTCTGTGTCAGTCTCACAACGCAGCTCTGCACAAAACAATCACATACTTGAATGTTCCTAACATTGCTGTTATGGATCAAAGGAAACGTGTAGTCATGCAAAGATGCTCTGAGACAAATGCACTGGTCGCAGGAAAATGGCAGCATGTTGTGACTGATTTGCTACAGGTGTTTGATGAGTTTGGGGTCTTGAAGCATGAAAACTTATAAAATAGTGTAGAGATAAGATCTCAATCAATGTCAAGAAATAAAAAAAAAGCACTTTGGTAGGAGTGAAATACATATCACAGATAATAGAAACATCATTTTTCCACTTTCTGTTTTAGATTACCTCAGTACTTTAGAAGATGTAATCTAATGACCAGTAAGATAAAGCAGATTCTGACTTCCTTTAGTAGAGTTTGAAAAAAAAAGCCTTAGCTAAACAACAAAAGCTTTAGCTTTAGACAAAAATAAGTGAAATCGGTAATTTTTCTATTGATTTCAGGGGGTTTTGGATTGAGTGCATAGTAAATGGTCTTTTTACAGAGTCTCTCACTGCACAAAACCTGAAGAAGACACAGGTTAATTAGATCAAAAGTTGTTTTTGAGGTTTTTGTTGGTTATATTTGTTTGTATTTTTTAAACTAGACTTCAATCTCTTTCTGTGACTTAAACACATTTTTTTATTTAGACTGTTTCATTTATATGTAAAATAGAACAGCTTTTCTGCTGTCTTTTGGCAATCAGGGTTTTTTCCACTCAAACAGTCTTGTATTTATTCTGCAAGAAACTATTCACTCATGTGAAAAAAATTCTAGCTCTTCCAATTTTCATTTAATTTGCTTTAGTACCTTGGAGTGACTCAGAGATTCAATTTTCCAAATACATAATTTTTAGGTTTACTGCTTGAGTTGTAAGTAGCACAGGAGGCAAAGAGCAACAGCAGAATAACAAGGTACACAAATAATATTGTTTTGTTACCACAATTAAGATGCAATAAAGTAAAAGTTTGTAATGTTCTTTAATGAATCAAGATACATATGTGCTATAAAGGTAAGTTGTTAGTGATATTTTTTGTTATTGCACTATGAGGCTTTAAAGACAGTTCTAATCTCCAAAACCTAACCTGTTAATGTTTCCTATTTTTCCCTTTGCCATTCTTCTTATTCATATGGAAAATTATTGTAACACAGACTGAGCTGCATTTGCACTGCCATTCTATGCTGTTAACACCTGCAAATAACTTGCTTTTGGTTCTCTGGAGATATTCCAACACTGAACAGATAATTAGAATTAATTTTGAAGTAATCTTTAGCAATCTACCCACATCTGAACAGCAAATCTGCCACCACCACCCTGTTACATTTCACTATGACAGAAAAAGCTTTGCTCACCCATTCGTGGTCTCTGACGCTCATGTCACTCCCTTCCTAACTTATTCATTAAAAAATACCAGAAATCATAGTGAACTAGGTTTTCAGAAAGTCCCCATTCCTATTTTATTGTAGGCAATTCTTTTCTTGGCTAGCAGAAAGTATCAAAGATCAGTAGGAGACATAAATAGTCCACAGATTGTTCATAAGACAGAATTAACATTAAAAAAACCCATCACAGAATGATTTATAAACATATTTTATGCACATTTTTAGGATAAGAACAATTGTCCTTTAAATGTTTTCCTCTTTTTTTCCTCACATTTGCTTTTTCCTTCTTGGCTATACAAGTGTTTAAACAATTAACTTAATATAGGTAAATGTGAGATGAATGTGTCCCTAAAGGTCAATAAAGAAATACCATTGAGGACCACTGAAATGTAGGACTGAATTGTGTTCTAGTTTGATTTTAATGGAACTTTGCAAAATGGAAATTATAATGCTGGGTCTACTAATCTCATGAGTTGTATCTCTGCAGACTTTCTGATGCCCTTTTTCAGAACTCAACTAACAGGTACTACTTTGAAAATTATTTTTGAATAAAAGATATGAATATTTTTCTTTCATAATTTTCTACTCTTTTTCTGAGGCTTTAAAGTTCAGACCATTTTCTGCTTTTCCCAAAATGTAAACACATATATTAGAATAGAAATAATATCAAGTCTAAAACAATGCTCAAACTATATTTTCTGAAGAGACAAGGCCAACAGAATGAGATTCAACAAGGCAGAGAGTTGGGTCCTGTGCTTGGGTCACAGCAACCCCACACAGCACTACAGGACTGGGGAAGAGTGGCTGGGAAATGGCCCAGCAGTAAAGGATCTGAGGATGCTGGTCAGCCTGTTGTGAACTTGAGCCAACAAGTCATCAAGCATTGGAAAAGGCTGCCCAGGATGATGATGGAACCACCACTGCTGCAAGTGTCCAAGAAATGACTGGACATGGTACTAAGTGCTATGGTCTAGTTGGCAAAGTGGTGATCTGTCAAAGGTTGGACTCAATGATCTTGGATTCTTTTCTAGCCTTAATGAGTTGGTGACTCCCTGTAAGGGAGAATTCATTCTATGTCTCCAGATGTAGCCATGAAGTCCTAGCTATAGAGTAGTGGGAACCGAGAATATGACTTGGTTATGACATGAGTGGTCTGATCAAAGCAAAAATCAAAAAACATATGTTACAATGTGAATGAAAACCTACTGAATGGATAGAAACATAAGAGATATTCAGAATTCGTCTCAATTTGGCTCTAAAATTATCTAAATTATCTATGTCTACATGAGTCTATTAGCTTCCAGCAACCTTCATCTTGTACTTTTGTTAGCCTTTCATGACACCATCATGTCTTTATTTTCTTCCTTTCCCTATACTTCTGCTATTGCTGAAGTTGTCTGGGGTTTCTTCTCTGTTCTTTCTGAGTATTGGTTGTGGTTTGTGGGGGGAAGGGTTTCTCCTGTTGTCCTACTCCAGAGGTGAGGTGCAGCTTAATGAGCCTATTAGATGTTCATTATAAAGAGTCTTCACTGCTGGTCTGTTCATTTAGTGATCCTTGTTTTTGAAGGGCTTTCTGTTTCCTTTTACAGACTATTTCTTAAGGCATATATCTTAAAAATAAATAAATAAAGTAAAGTCTTCCAGTTCATTTTCAGATTGTTTCTTTGAGGTTATGTGGTCAAAGCAGAGAATGGAAACATTGAGACTGTCATTTGCAGCATGGTGTTGTTCAGTGGCAAACAGCAAAGCATCAGATTTGCTCTTTTCAGCACAAGTTCTCTGATGCCTGGGGATATCTGCAGCCAAGAAAGGAAGTGTAACAGGTAACATTTTGTACCTTACTACAGTTCTCTCCAACAAACAAAACAGCAAGGGCTTCAGAAACTATTCCTTGGTGTCCTGGATAAAACGTTGATGGTATTAGCTCTATCTGTCTTTATTATTCTTTTATTCCCAAAGCACACACAAAAAGAAGTTTCATCATGTTTCTGTTAGCCAGGGAACTTTCTGTCAGTAGAACGAGACAGGTGGTGTGAAAGGGAAATCAGATTTGAGGCTACTGTCTTTCACTTCTGACATTTTTCAAGGAAAAAAAGTCCCTTTGGCCAGGTTGTTACAGCTTCATGTATGACATTTAGTCATTAAATTTGACTTGAGATTGCTATTTCTACCAGGAAAAAAAGAGAGAAATATGTCAGGGAAGCATAGATGACAGCAGCTCTCTCTTCTAAGGGATGTTTAAATATTGGTTTTGTCAATGTTGAAGACTGAAACCCACAACATCACAACAGACTATAGAGATTACTCTAATTTTTAAAATAAACATTGCACCATACACTGCTGGAAGCTTTTTTTTTCTGTCTAACTCTAAATTTTCCAGATAAAACATTCTATAAATGAAAATCGACAGAAGAATGAAAAGAGTAAAAAAATAAAGCTGTAACATAAAAAGACATCTGCTCTTGAAAGGAAAGGTGTTTTCTGGTGGTAAGGAGCACAAATTTGATTAAAAGGACTGATAAATGAATTTTGATGAACTAGCGACTACATGATCAAGATAAAAATTGACATCACTCAAAGGATTTTTAAGGAGGAACTAGACCAGATTTTGCAGCTTCCCTCCGAGCATTAGGGCCAAATAAATGAAACACTGTGCTGTGCTTGTTGCATTATCCCAAAGTCTGGCTGGCTAAAAATCAGGTCCTCTCACTCACCCTAAGAATAACTTAGACACAACAGAAAGCTGGCCAAGTGCTTTTAAAATGTTCATTGTTGCAGTAAAGATTACATTTTCCCCTTCTATAGGCAAACCTATAGATAGTACTTAGACTCAGAGGGCCCATGAATAAGATCTTGATGTGCTGAACAGAATTTTAGTTTTACCTCAAACAATAACACTGTTCAATATGCACATATCAAAATAAAAAAAAAAGTTTTGGCAGTGTCTGGATATTGGGAAATTCTACTTGTCAACTTGTACTTGTGAGAAGTCTCACCTTTCAGAACCAAGATAGCAAGAATTGTTTCTTTTTACAATAGTCCTGTGGTCGATATACTCTCTGAGATTGTGGAATTTTCATGTTCACTTTTCTCATTTTCCTAAAGAGATTTGAATCCCTGTGTAAAACAACCAACCAACCAACCAAAAACAAACAAACCAAACCAAACCAACAAAAAAAAAAACTAAACCAAACAACAACAACAACAACAAAACCAACGAACATTTATTTGACTGTTTTAGCCATCAGGCTACATAAAGGTGCACTGGGATGTGTGGACGAATGATACTTGTGGCATGTTTTCTGTCTTGCCTGGAGTAATGGTACACATTCCCTTGCATGCAGGGAGAATATATTCTCATTGGGAGCAAAATGATGAGTGGGATTCAGTCACTGGAGGTTTATGCTTGTTCCTGTAGAACTTTGTTTATTCTTTCCTGGATTTGATGCACTCCAGGCTTGTGACTTATTTTGGGGATAATGATGGGTAATTATAGGTTAAAGAAAAAAGCTTAAATAGAAGCAATTTCTTCTGTCTCATCCATCTAACGTATTTTTCTCTGTTTGATTATTAAAACCCAAAACTATACTTATATATGTCCACAAGTCCTGCAATGTGGGCAGTAGCATATTGATATTCGTAATTTTTTTTTAATTATTTTGACATTATTTGGCATATAATGAAAAGAACTCATTAGATGTTACAGTTTGTGTTTTATATGCATTAAATGTTAGTTTGCGTTTAAAGCCTGAAGTCCTTAAAACTACAGAGTTTAAGAAAGCGGCAAGTTTGTGTATAGACATCAAGTCTGTTCAACTTCTGAGAATTGCCATGATAAGTTTAATGCATTCCTTTCAATTTTATTTTTAATTATATGTATATTATTCAGGGACACTTGCTAACCAAGGTAAGCCCTTAGACGAGAGGCATGGGGGAATTTATCAGACAGAAACAGTACCAATGAACAGACAGCTGTGTCACTTGGCCTTCAGCTTCAAACCTAATAGGCCACCTGAGGCAAGAAGACACACATCCTGCCGTATCACGTGACTTGATTGCAAAAAGCGTTACCACAAAGAAGCATGGATTTTTAGCACGAGTCAATGATTATACAGTATATAGTAATTATATATATAAGTATATATAGTAATTTCCAAGGACAAGGCCAGGCCTTTTCAATGGGGGGTTAGATGTGGCTATTTACTAACTTGGAGAGAAAGGATTGCCTTTTGTTTGGTGAGGGTTTTTTATAAAAAAAACTTTACAGTAATGAAATGCATGGTGAGTATATATAAATTGAATCCCTCACCAAGACTCAGGTGTCAGCCACTGTAAATTTAGATTTATGTTCCTTTTAACTCACTGTTAACATAAGCAATTCATTCCACCAGATTCAGAAAACTTATGGCAGCAGTACATATACCTTACATTTTAATTTTCTTTTCATCATACAACTAAGAATAAAACTGTGTTAAGAGCAAAAGAAATAAAGGCAGAATTCTTTTGATCTTTAGGAGAAAATAATTTTGATTACTTAAGTAAGAACAACACTATTTTTGTCAATCTGTAAACAAACAACATGGACATAGATTTCTGTTAAAGTTTATTGGAAATATAGATGAAAAAATCCATTATGTTTTAGTCATGGACCTTTTGCCCTGACTGTTTGATTTTGATTGTGACATTTGGAAATATGAGCAAGTAGTCATTGAAAAATGCATTTAATTTAAATGATTCCTAATATGAAATTGATTTTTTTTAAAGAAAATTGAACCAAGCTATAAATAGTATGCTCTAAACATGACTCTTAAAAGATATAACAGGTTAAAACCTTTTGCTGCAATTTTTTAGCAGAAGTTTGATGGGGTTTTGTTGGGGGTTTTTGTTTCTTTGGGTTTTGGTTTTTTTTTTATATGGTTGGTTGTTTCTTTTACTAAAATTGTTCCTATGAAGTCAGATTTACTATTTTTTATACTGGTAAATTAGGAGTGCTATTTTCTTGTACCACAGCTATGTAACTTCTCATTTCATCTATCCATACTCCAGAATTGCCAATAGCATTTTATGAATGAACTACTACTGGAATATCTTTCTGCTTTTAATGCTGCAGTGGGGCCCTTCATTGCTGCAGATACTGCTGCTCTTTGAAGAATATTTAAAAATCTGTGAAGATCTAGAACTGCAATTCTCATATGAGCTCTGAATTGAAATGGGAATGTGTCCTTCTCTGTTGGGTTGACCCTGCGTAGACATCAGGTGCCCACCAAACTGGCTCTATCACTCCCCTCCTCAGTTGGGAAGGGGAGAAAGTATTTAACAAAAGGTTCATGGGTCAAGATAAGGGCAGGGCGAGATCACTCACCAATTACTGCCACAGGCAAAACAGATTTGACTTGGAAAAAATAATTTAATTTATTGCCAATCAAAGTAGTGTAGGATAATGAGAAATAAAATCAAGTCTTCAGACACCTTCCCCTAACCCCTCCCTTCTTCCTGGGTTCAGATTCACTCCTGATTTTCTCTACTTTCTTCCAGAGAATCACAGAATATGCTGAGTTGGAAGGGACTGACAAGGATCCTTGAGTACAACTTTTAGCCCTGCACAGGACCATCCCCAGGAGTCACACAATGTACCTGAGAGTATCATCCAAAATATTCTAGAACTCCATCAGATTTGGTGCTGTGACCACTTCCCTGGGGAGCCTGTTCAGTACCCAACCATCCTCTAGGGGAAGAACCTGTTTCTAATATCCAACCTAAATCTTCCCTGACACAACTCCAGGCCATTCCCTCAGGCTCTGTCACTGGTCACCACAGAGACCAGTGCCTGTCTCTCCTCTTCCCCTCATGAGGATGTCTCCCCTCAGTCTCCTCTTCTCCAGGCTTAACAGATCAAGTGACCTCAGCCACTCCTCATACAACTTCCCCTCAAGGCCCTTCACCTTCTTCGTTGCTCTCCTTTGGACACTGTCTAATGGCTTAATATCTTTCTTATATGGTAGTGCCCAAAACTGCACACAATATTCAAGGTCAGGCTGCCCCAGTGCAGAACAGAGCAGGACAATCCCCTCCCTCGACTGGCTAGTAATGTTTTGCCTGGTGTCCCCCAGGACAGGGCTGACCCTCCTGGCTGCCAGGGCACTGCTGACTCATATTCAACTTGCAGTTGACCAGGACACCCAGGTCCCTTTCTGTGGTACTGCCTTCCAACATCTCATTCCTCAGTCTGTATGAACATCCAGGATTGCCCCATCTGAAGTGCAGAATCTGGCAGTTCCCCTTGTTGAACTTCCTATGGCTGGTGATTGCCCAGTCCTCCAATTTGTCAAGGTCTCTCTGCAGGGCCTTCCTGCCTTCGAGGGAGTCAACAGCTTCTCCCAGTTTTGTATCATTGGCAAGTCTGCAGATGATACAAATCTGGGGGGAACGGTTGACTCCCTCAAAAGTAGGGAGGCCCTGCGGAGAGACGTCGACAAATTAGACACAGAATGGAGCCTCCAGTCAGTTTAGCACATGTCTTTGTCTTTCTCCTCAGGGGATAGGACTCCTCACATTCTTCTTCTGCTCCAGCATAGAGTCCTTCCCACAGGAGACAGTTCTATATGAACTCCTCCAATGTGAGTCCTACCCACAGGCTGCAGTTCTTCATGAACTGCTCTAGCGTGGGTCCCTTCCACAGGGTGAAGTCCTTCAGGAACAGGCTGCTCCAGCGTGGGTCCTCTGCAAGGTCACAAGTTCTGTCAGGAAATCTTCTCCAGCCTGGGCTTTTTTCTCCATAGACCCAAGGGTCCTGTCAGGAATGTGCTTCATCACAGGCTTCCCACTGGATCACAGCCTCGTTCGGGCATCCACCTTCACCATCTGGTTTATGGTTCCACCTGGCATCCATGGACTGCAGGTGAATATCTGCTCCCCTACTATGACCTGCAGGGGAATCTCTCCTCTGGCACATGGAGCACCTCATCCCCCTCCTTCACTGACTTTGGTGTCTGCACAGCTGGTTTTTTTCATATATTCTCTCACCTTTCTCCATCTGCAATTTGCTTTTGTGCAGGGTTGTGTTGTTGATTTTTTTTCCATTTTTTACTTTGTTAAGCCCTAAGGTGGTCCCATGGTGCTGATGGTCAGTGGTGGGTCCAACTTGGAACCATCTGGCACTGATTCTGTCAGACATGGGGGAAGCTTCCAGTGGCTTCTCACAGAAAGCACGTCTACAGTCACTCGCTACCAAAACCTGGCTATGCAAAACCAATACACCTTTCTAACTTAAAAAATTCTGATACAATCCCCACATATTTGGAAAGTGAGTTCTGATACTTCACTGGATAGTGACAACTTGAGAGACCTGACAATTTTTTCAGTGACAGTCTTGGAATCTTCAGAAGGTGTTCTAAAAAGGAAGTAATGATTTAATAAGACATTAATAGATTAGTAAGAATCCTACTGTGTCCAAACTGTCCTTTCCTTTAGCTAAGGAACAGCTTGAATCAATAAGTGAATATGTCTAGGGTCTGTCTAAAACATATCAAGATACTGATTTTCCTTAGATATAAATTACAGAATAATATTCTGAAAACCTTTGCTAAATATTCAGTTGGAAGAGATGATACCTAAATATGAAATATAAATCTCTCTTTGATTTCATACCCTGGAACTTAAGCTTAAATCCTTATGTATACAAATTGGCTCCATTTTATAAAGATACCCTGAATGCAAATATGAAACCATACTGGTTCTCACATCTAAGATTTCTGTCATATTCAGCAGGGCAGTGACATCAGTCTAATATTTTGTGACATTTGGACATTAGAAACATGAGAGTTTTATACATCAGGGGAATACCTCTGGAATAACAGCTAAAACATGCTGTAGAAAAAACCCTGCAGTGCAAACCTTTGTCCTTCTTTCATCTACAGCATATTCCTGCATCTGCTTCAATGGAAAAAGGTACATTAACCCTGTCACCTCTCTGGTAAGATTCCCAGAGATGCAGGGAAAAATAGCACATATAAATGTTAAGCAGGATGCTATGTTAAGTAGGATACTATGCTAAAGTTAAGCAGGAGAAGTTTGCCTGTTCATAATACAAGAAGGTCTTTGTATTACAGAGCATCCTTAGAAAATAAAATGCTAAAACATTGGCCCCACTGAAGACATTGAAACAATGCCTTTTGACTGGCAGTTCAGGACCTGTCCAGTGAATCTTAGATTTGCTGGTTCAAAAGGAAGTTTCACGTTAAGGGAATAACTGATGTTGGGCCAGAATCATATACATCTCACTGATAAACTGCATGCCATTTTAGAAGTTATTACATATTGTTAAATAATATCATACAATACTGATTTCAAAGATCTATAAAAAATGTATCAAAATCTGACATGAAAAGTGTTTGCTTTCACTATGTCCCATGTATGTAGAAAAACGTCATATGATCTTTTTTCTCCAAATCAAAGAAAGGGTATCAATGGCTATGTTTTGTTAAACAAGCTTTTATGACCATAAAACAGTATTAGGTAGCCAAAGAAAGCAGATTGATATGCCAAATGACAAGAGCTGATTTTTTCTGACTGCCTCAGAGACACTTATTGATTGTGTCTAGATTTGCCATCTTTTTAACTAGGGAAAAATGCACATTTCTGTCAACAGTTTCTTTCCTGATAAAAATATTTTCAGTGTCCAAGTAGTTTGAATACTGAAATAACAAAAGAGCGGAAAAAAACCCAAAAGAAAACAACCAACCAAAAAAGAAAAGAACTTGTTTGTAACCATAGCATTAAAGGCATATAAAATACAGTAAATCCAACTGGAAAAGCAAGATCTAGACAAGATTGCTGAATACCTTTTTGATGTCAATAAAGCTGGCAGGTCATGTTCATTCTTACAAACAATATGCTACGTTCAGGATTGTTTCAGCACATTTTGGAATGTTCTCCTCTCAAAATATGATTTTTGAAGATGTAATAATTCTCACAAAGCCCAGTAACTATTATCACAGTAAATAGTGATCAGACATGTATGAAAATAAATTCTTCAATTTCATTTACTTCCTAAAAGAACCTGGTTCACTTGAAGCTATTCCAGTGTTATAACATGACCAATCTGTGACAAAACCATTCAAAAGTATGAGTATGTTAAATGTTATTTATGTCCCGCAGTTTCTGTTCTTTGCCTTATGTGTGTGAGCAGAGAAGGCAGGAAACCTGGAGTCCCTCTGAGGGTGGCACACCCACTCTCTGGCCCTGAAAAATGAGGGAACTGCAGAGTAGCTAGTGCAGGGTTTGGGGATCTGGGAGCATTTTTACAGTGCCCTCACCCACACGGTATGCAGTCCCAACATACCCTGGCAAGAAGGGCAGAATAGGTCTGGCTATGTTGTTATCAAGTACAGCCCAGATCTCCAAGCAGACCCAGGACCCGGTCAGCAAGAAATCAGGCAGGGATCAAAGACAAGGACCTGCTCAGCTCTCAGGATAGGTGGGAAGGCCCTGAGAGACCTTCTGACAGCTCCTTCTCACAATGTTGCTATTTTCACAGTGATCCAGGGTCACAGCTGCACAGTAACAGAGCTGACTTTGCACGCATGAGCTGCCAGCCCTTGGGAAGGTGGTGAAGCTGCAGAACCTGCTGGTGTCCTCAGCACCTGGACACAACCTAACACATCTGGACATATGTGCAGTTTGGAAACAGGTCATGAGAAAAGAAAGAGGTTTATAGTAAGAGAAGGACAGCTGGCAGTATAAGAGGTTGAATTTGAGCCAACAATGTGACCTTGCCACAAACAAGACCAATGTATTTGTACACTGGCCTGCATTAGACAAAGCATTGCCTCAATGTATGGTCAAAGGAAGTGATCTTTTTCATCGACTCAGTAACTGGTGAGGCCACACCTGTAGTACTATGTCCAATTCTGAGCTTCTCTACAAGACAGATGTGGACATGTGGCCCAATAAAGGACCATAAAGATGATGACATACTGGATTAGCTATCCCATGAGGAAAGGGTGAGATGTGGGACTGTTTAGCCTAGAGAAGAGAAGGCTCAGGGGTTAGGAAGTTATTATGAAATGATGAGTACATAATTTTTATATATATAGAGAGAGTGTATTGCATATAGTATATATATAATAATAAGTATATAAATACCTGAAGAGATGATTCAAAGAGGACAGAGTCAGTCTCTTTTCAGTGGTGCCTAGTGGCAGGATGAGAAGAAGTGGGCACAAACTAAAAAATAGGAGCTTCCCTCTAAACATCTAAACATTTTATCCCTATGAGGATGATAGAGCAGTGTCACAGGTTGCCAGAGATGTTGCAGAGATATTCAAAAGCCTTCTGGGCACGTTTCTAGGCTTGAGCAGGGTGGGTGGGCCAGATGACCTCCAGAGGTCTTTTCCTGCTTCAACCATTCTAATCCTATGATTCCTCCAGGACTGAGGAGATTCAACTGGATAAGCTGCAGCAGCACTGCCTAGTTTACCTAAGCCTCCTGCACCCTCAGGTCATTTCCTTCCTCTGAGTGGGCTGGAGTACCACGGTTACACTCTGCCTGAGAACTGCTCTCTTCCTTTCTTCAAAGCACAGGACAATTTGACTGACAAACTTAATGGCACAGTAAGGAATGAGAAGAGTGGGGAGTGGTCTTGTATTCCCATGAAGTTAGATGTCCTTCTAAAAAGTGTTAGTTTCAAAGTTTTGGGATTCAGTCATACAGTAAATTCAGCCTCCTATTCATCAGGCCTTGCTTACCAGGCTAGAGTGGTCAGTTACTTTAATATGTAAAAAGGAGGAGAAGACAGGAAGGTAGGAGTGTTCCTCTTTTCATCTCAATCTATGATTTAAACTAAAGTGACAGGTCTCACTATGGTTTGAAGGGATTTGGGAATGCTCCTGAATACACCCAGACACCTGCTTTGGGGATCCTCACTGGACTCACCTGTATGCAAAACGTGGCACTTGTGCAAAACGAACTTACAGAACTAAGACATTAACTGCAACTCATATGGAAGTGAGGTTCCTTGATAAGTTACTTGATTTCAAGTTCATGACTTTACATTCATAGTACCTATGTCTAATTTATTTAGATTCTTAGGCCTTCTTCTTTTTGAATTTGAATGAATCATCACACTTCTATCTTTTTACATGGTCACCTTTTTTTTTTTTAATCATTCTTCAACCTCTACCTCCTCTACCTCTGCTGCCTTGCAGTTAAAAGCATCATTTTGTGACTGACTGAGTGAAAATTTGGAATGTGGCTCAGATCATTAAGAATGTACCATATTGGAGTGGTACTATATTTAGGATTAATATGGGTGGTTGATAAAAGTAGGTGATTCAGGTATCATCTGTTACTAATGGTAATTTGCATTATTATTATGTTGTTCACTGTGACAACGTAATAAAAGTCATCAAGAGCTTGTTAAAGATATGGTTTAGCATTCTAAGCATCAGGTTTTGAGTACAGATATTTCCTGAAATAGATCTAAATAATATTTCTCATGAACTTACTTTGTGTCTTTCTGACATAGGTTTACATAGGTCTGCTTTTCATTTTAATTGTTGGCTCTCTAGAAGCCAGACAAGATACATTCCATTTAAAATCCCACCTGCCAGAATAAGCATTTGGCCAAATTTCTTGTGATTTCCCAGTGTAAGGCAGTGATTTGTTCATTGCCTAGCTGTTCAACAAAAAAAAATAGTACATGCATTTTAAGCACTGCTATGTACTGCTTTTGTCTCCATATGGAAGATGCTTTAGAGAATAGATCTGTATAAAGATAGAACTTGCAAGTGACTTGTAGCAGAGGAGCATGCAACAAAAGAAATACAACTGCTAAAACAAGAGTTACCACAGTCAAACAATTTCACTAATAGCTATTTACTGTACCCTTTTCCATCACTGAATTTCTTCCATAGTCACCTATATGTCTTATTTTCCCCCAAAAGATCAGAGACAGTGGGAATAAGATTAATTACATTTAAATTTTTGACAAAGAAACTCTAGAAATGAAAATAAAGAACAAAAGAAAAATAACCTTAATACATCATCCAGCTCTGAAGAATTCATATGACAGATATAGCTCTAAATGGTCAGTAATGAATACCATAGTGAGACCTTCATGTAAGACCAAGCATATATATATATATATATATATATATATATATATATATATATATATATATATATATTTATGCATGTATTTATATCATATAGTAGGAACAGATCACATTTGATTCTGTCTCCAAAAATGCTTTAGTAACTTACTAGTCCCTTAAGTCAGCAGGAATTATGGGCTTACTTGCCTTTACTTTTGAATGTGGCAGTTGAAGATAAATCTAGTATTTAGAGGTCTGCCAGTTTTATTAGTTTAATAATTATGCTATCACATGTTAATACAGTGAAAATAAACCAACGAGCCATAGCAAGTCTGATGTGATAACTGCTCATATGTTTTGAAAGGCCAAGAAGCCTATCAAACAGTAGCAAACCCAGTGGCCAAAAAGGTAACATCCGTAGGAGAGCATATTATGTCTATAATGTCTATCATTAAAAACAATGAGCAAATAAGATCTATAATTCCCATGATACTCTACTGTTTGGAAGTCTATAAGATTGGTAATATGAAAAGACATATAGAATAGCTTGTATCAGATAAGTCAACAACTGTAATGTGAAGGAAAATTAAATAAATTCTTGTACAGCCAAAACACACTTTGGAAAACAGGCCCTTGGTTGTGTCAGCTGCTTTATTTCAACCCCTTCCCACATAAAGAGAACATAAGCTGAGATGCACAATGCACAATGCACAATCTATAAGAATAACTGTTTTCCTAAAATAAGAGAAAAGAAATTATGAGCTGGGGTGGGACTAGGGGGAAAAAGCCCACAGAAGCATTACTTTCTACACAAAGTAATGAGGCCAAACAAAAAAACCATTCTCTCGCACTTGCACATGTGAAGAATGACTTTCAAAGATTTTCCATCCACATTTCAATCACTCCCTGTTGTCTCTTCTAACCTTATTTTTTTCATGATGAAGGAGCAAAAGCACAAGTACCTTGAGATTTTCAAGTGCTTTCTGTCTAACCTCTTACTCCCACATGAAGACTAAGCTAACCAGCTCTGATATTTTCTCTGCTTACTGTGAACTGTGCAGTGAGTTTATGAATCAAGACCTCACTGAAGAAGATTACGCCTAGAGCATAACCTTTCTTATGTTCAGATAAAGCAGTAACTCACACTGGGGTTGAAATTTAATGACATTGTGTTCCCTGCTGTGCTCTGTACAAAAAAGGTTTTGATACACATAAACAGTAATACATTTAACATGCTAATAATTTAATCAAATTGTTTGATAAGATAGCAAATAAAAGTGAAGAAAGACACTGTCACTGACCTTTTTTTGGTGAGACATCTGAAATTAGTTAACTGATTTATTACTTTAAAATGGTTCAGTTTGTTACAGTATTACCTAAATGCCCTAACCTGATCAGAATGATACTGTGAAAATACATTGTAGTTTATGGTCTCATCCTCAGCCCCATCCCCAAAGGGGCTTATAGTACAAACTGACAATATAAACAAAGAGTAAAAGAAAGCACATCCAAAATCTAATATCAGGAAAGTGACCCCCTGATACTAGAAATTAGTGAGTTAGTGATGGGTTTTCCTTCTATTTCATGCTGTCGTAAACACATTAAAAATAAAGAAAAAAAATCCATGCAAAAATTCTCTTTTTCCATGCTTTTTAGAGGTTATACATTTTAATCAATAATACAATGTCTTTTGTAGAACTATGGGTCATTGGTAATGCCTTTTATGCAAATGTTTTTTTCTGAGATTTCCTGTGCCCTCTAAAATCCTGACATTTTCAGTCCAAAAGATAATTATCTCTTTAAGACTGAAATTTGTAAATTTTTTGCAAATAATTTAAAATCTATACTTCTTTCTTTTATGGATCTTACATATTAAGAAATAATAAATAAGTCATTGCTACATTTCTTGAAGACACAGAGATATGTTGTGCTGTAGCTAATTGATCCTTCATATTTCACATGGATTTTTTTGCTTCACAGAGCCATTCCTTAAGTGTCTCTTGAACTCCTTATAATGAAGCTGAAAAGACACAAGTTTTATAAACAGAGATTTGTCTAAGTCATATGAATTAATAGTTTGCTGTCTCTGAGTGAGGGATAGAAACTTGGATGATTTTCATGTTAACATGTGGGAGTGTGCACCGAAAATTAATCTTTGATGGCCACAGTGCTATAATAATGCAGTGGGAAGAGAATTTACCTTGCAATCAGTATTACCTATTTGCCTTTAAAAAGCTTTTTGAAAAATAGGCATTTTAGTCATATATTGAGCATAATCTAAAAATTCATGGTGACACTGATAAACCCAGAAGTAAATAACAGCAATTGTTCAAACATACAATAATTTGAGACCATTGCCTTAAAATATGCAGTTTCTGGGTGTTAATTTTAACAAGCATTTCAGCTTAGTGTGGTTTGTCATTGATGGGAGGGTGTAATACTTCAGCCTCAGGCTGTTTGCTCACAAACTCTGCTAAGAATATTACTTTAATATTTATATATATAGGGTTCTTTAATATCTTAAGAAAACATCCAGAAAATAAGCCACAGGTCTGTTTCTAAGGAGTTTCTTTATTAGCTTAGGGGAGAAAATAAGGAAACTGTCAATGGTTCAAGAGGGCAATACACAAGCTAAACAAAATATTTCACTGCAATACCAGCTCAGCACACGTTAATCAACAAGACCCAAGGCAGTATTCAACCAATTCACCACACTTAAGTCAAATTGAATCCCTCCAGCTACAAGCCACCTGAAGCATCAAGAAAAGCAGTAAAGGAAACAGAGGAAGCAAGAAAAGAGAGAAGGAGAAAGAGGGAAAAATAGCTACCCCTGAGGCTTAGTGGAAGGCCAGCATCTCACACCTCCAGGTGGCAGGGCCATGACACGTGGCACCCCAAAACCTTTGGTTTTATCTCTCTGGTTTTATCTACTCTGGCCTCTGTGGTCAAATACCCCAGGTGGGGCCTCTGACCCACCAGCCACTTTGGGGTTCCATGCCATGGTAAAGGGCAGTGTTCACACTGTCCCTGCCAATCCAAGTTGGGTCAGGGGCTCCAGAAGCTCTCAGGTTTTATAGTTTTCCAGGACCTCCCCATGTGGCCTCCAGGGGCTGCCATGAGAGATATGACACCACCCCACCTCCGTGAGGTTCTACCCATCTCTTCCCCCTTCACACACACACACACACACACATGCACACACACACACAAGGTGATTCTGATGCCATAATCACTTATCTGGTGTGTAACAGAGGGCAAAGCAATGTTGCATTTATTACACTCTTATGTTGCAGCTAATTGTATAAGACAAAAAGAAGACAGGTTCATGCTCCGAAAGCAGAATATTCAGTGAAGAAAAAATGCTGTCATAATTCTATATCGAGGCTGGTAAAGAAAGTCACAAGGCCTCTTGGTACAAGAGAGGGCATTCACAGTAGTCAAAGATTAAACATATCTCCTTGGGTTCATTTTCTATTATCAGAGAAGGGAGACAGCTTCGTCCCAGAGGTTGATGCAGAACATCTAGTGGAGGTGTGTATGCTGAAATGCTCCTTGAGGACATACCTTTCATACAGTGACATGTCTTTCTATAGACTAACTCTTCAGGGAGTCTTGAAAAAATCTTCTGAGTTACACAACACACATATTACCTCCTTCACTGTGTCCTTTTTGTGGTTTTGGTGAATTATTACACTAAATCTATTCAGGCTGGAAAGCAGAGACAAAACACAAAATTTTTGTGAGCAACCCTGTCGTGCCTATACTACAGGTAGTGACTGAGGCATACAGTTATGCATGTTCATAACAATATATATTCATGAATGGCAGCAGATCACATTGCAAAATGCCAGATAAAATTGTTTCAACCTTCTCTGTATCCTCTGAACATCTATCTTCACCTCATATTGCAACATTTCAGTAAATAACATCCTCTAGCTCTTACACTAATATACTTTTTTTCTTTTAAATAGTGATTTTAATTAATTCATCCTTTCTGACATTTGCATTTGTCTTTAAATGCCACTAGATAACAGAGTTTTAATCATTCCAAATAGCTTTTTAATTATAGACCTAATTACTTTTGCAGAAGGTTAAGCTGCACAAACAGGAATAAAACTGTTTGCTTGTGCTCTGTGTTAAGAATGATGTAGTGTTTTCTCATTAGGTATTCTGTAAACTTACTTGGTCAGTTTTATGTGACATTTGAAAAAAAGAAAAGAGAAAAAAGGCCCCAAACTGTGTATCCAAGGCTGGAATTAGATTCTAGGACAGCTTAACACCCAGCTGTGTGGAACAGTTATTGATCTTTTAATTAATTATGAAATCAAAGCTAGGCATTTTTTTCCATTGCAGTGGTCATTCTGAGCAGACTTATTTGAAAATGTAAGGTACAGGGGTACATATAATGTTACAGAATCACAGAATTTTTGGAGTTCAAAGGGACCTCTGGAGATAATCTAGTCCAACCCACCTGACCAGGCAGGGTCACCTAGAGCAGCTTACACAGGAATGTGTCCAGTTGGGTTTTGTATGTCTTCAGAGAAAGAGACTCCATGACCTCCTTGAGCGGCCTGTTCCATGCTCTGCACCTCTCAACATAAAAGTCTTTCTCATATTGATTTGAATTTCTTGTGCTGGATAAAGGTTTCTGATTTGTAAACACTTCATAACATGAGGTTTTTTCTCAGAAAATTTTCTATCACTGATGATATTCTGCTGGGTAAGTGGAAAATAATTTCTTACTGTGCTGGTTTAAAGGTAAGTCAGCAGGAGAAATGAACCCAACTCAAAAAGAGATTACAAGTCACAGTTACAATTTAATAAAAAGATTACAATAAATACAATGATACTGAGAAAAAAATTGTTTTTAACCCACAAAACCCAGATGTATAACCCAGCAGCCTGAGGCACAGAGTGGTGTTCATTAGTCTCTGTGCTGAGCACCACGCAGTCCTGAGTACAAAGTAAAAGGAAAGGAAAACCTGTTGGTGAGGATGATGGCCACAGTCTGGTCAAGAGTGACCGTTCTCCTGTTGAGGTCCTGGTCCTCCTCTCGATCTGACAAGTAGTGGCAGAAGTCCTAAAACCGGAACATTAAATATGCTCAGGTTCAGGTGGGAATGCCCAATAACTCCCCCCGGGGCGGAGAGTTTCACAATAGGTGATTTAACTCCACGATTCATGTGATATTTTTTGAATTTTTGATGTCTAGGTCATTGCAACTGCCTGTTGTGCCAGTCCCTAATGTCCCATTAGCGGATATGACCCCTCAGGCTGGTTGTGAAGGTGCTATTGCCGCCTCAAGGGGAGATATCACACACTGGTGTGAAAACAAAGAAACACTCCTCTGTCTCACAGGCTCCTCTAACACAAGGCTTGTAGCCTGAGGCATCAGGTGTGCCCTGGGCAAATGATTCATTATTAACAGTTCATCAGAAGTGACATAGAGGGTGTAGAATACACAGTTTTGGTTACACCCACACAGTCATAAACTGGTCCTGGCAACCGTAACTAAGACGCTTACTTTTTATGGTTCTGTGCCTCTACTGGAGGCTATTTACTGCCAGTTTATGTAAGCAAAACCAAGAGTTTACAGATTGCTTTTGTCATACATTCTAGAAGTGTAGTTCATCCTTTGTGGGTAAAGGTCTGAATAAGACCTGTGTGTGTAGGAGCTCTCATTCCTGTTAAAAACATGTCAAGTGCATTTATATTTTATGATGTTACTCTTATACTAGAACAGATGTCTAATTGCATAGCTTAATTTGTACATCAGATGCTATATATGGTATTTTTTAAAAATCACAAAGTTATATTTAGCTCAGAAACTAAAAATTACATATTTTGCTGCTCCTCTAGTCCAAATGGGCTAATTAGAACTGAAAAAGTCAGAATATATTCTACAGCTATGAATTTGACTCCCATTTGTATCTCTGTCTGTGTCATTTGTGACTCTGTCTGTGTCATTTGTGACTCTGTCTGTATCTCACTATGGTTATATAATCCCAAGAGGACAACATATTGTCTTTCAGAGTTTATTCCACCCTTTTGCCCACTAATGATTTAATCATATTAATCTGTATATTTTAGTTATGCTTTTCCACTTTACTTGGTTTTATTCTATTCAAGGAAACCTTACTGTTAGGTTGTACTGTAACCATATTATTTTAGAAAAAGTAAACTCTTCTTTCAAGGGAGCTAAAAATAAAAATAAGCCTAGGCACAAAGTTAAGGGCAAGAAAAAGGATTCAAAGCATCTTACCAAACAATCATAGAATGATAGGTTCCTTTTGGTCGGAAAGGACCTCTAAGTTCATCAAGTACAACCAGTAACACAGCACTGCCAACTCTACCACTAAACCATGTCCCTAAATACCACATCTACACATCTTTTAAATACCTCCTGGGATGGTGAATCCACCACTTCCCTTGGCAGGTTCTTCCAATTCCTTACCACCCTTTCAGTGAAGAAATTTTTCCTAATACCAAATATAAACTTGCTCCAACAGGAGGCCATTTCCTGTTGTCCTACCATTTGTTACTTGGGAGAAAAGACTAACCCCCACATTGTTACAGCCTCCTTTAAGGTAGTGGTAGAAAGCAATAAGATCTCCTCAGAGCCTTCAAATAAGACATTAAAGATACGGCAGACTTCCTCTTTTGTTTGCTTCACTTAGGATTTATAAAACATGTGAAAAACCAGAATTCTCATAGTTTCATTACTATCTTTGGTGTTATCTGAATGTTTAAATTTTGCACGTGTAAAATTTATTAGTAAAACACAGTACTAATCTCTAGTACTAATCTCACAGTACTACATCTACTCTCCATTCAATGAGATACGAAATTTTTTTTTTTTCAGAAACTGAGGATTGTAAAGAATAAAACATTCTGAACAAATGGATGAAACTAAACTTCTGCATTTAAGAAGAGCTTGTCATCTTGAATTTTAAAACTGTTTTACGAATGCTACTGAAAACTTTTTTTTGGGTAGGCAGTCTTCAGTGTGTTACTTAGTTGCTTTTCATTTTCTTAAAATGTTGCATTAATTTAAAAAGAATAAAAGTGGAATGATAGAATGATTTGGGTCAGAAGGAACCTTAAAGATCATCTGGTTCTAATCCCCGGCCATGGGCAGGGACACCTTTCACTAGACCAGGTGTTGAAAGCATAAAATAATGAGGAAAATGCAAAGTTGAATAGACCATGGGGCCCACAGGTGCAAATGAGAAAACCATATGGAAGTCTTCTGGTTTGTGTTGCCGTGGTGTTGGGGGTGGAATGTGGAGTGAAGCCTAGGCTGTGTGGTCTCCTTCTTCTTTCTGATACCCAGAAACATTTTGTTCAAACCAAGTACATCTCCTACTAAGAAATGATCAGTACAGTGAGCCCACAGGGAATGGAAGTTTTGGTTGCAGTTCCACCTACAGCCCTTTGTACAATAATGGTTAATAAAGGTTGACTGGGGGATGAATTTGATGTGAAATTTCAGGGATAGATTGACAAGCTTATCCTTCTTTCTCTCACCAGGAAGGAAGCCTTTTGGTAAGTCTTGTGCTCTCAGCTATGCAGGGTGTTAACCTAGGATATTAAACTTGTGATTGCAATCATATTTTTAGTGTTATATATAGTTACTCTGCAGTTAGCGTATTATCACCAGCAATCCAAAAGAACCTCATATGTTGTATTCAGTAAAGCGTGATATTTGTGAGTCCATCTGCTCTTTTGTGTGTAACCAGATCTAGTCCCTAGATTATTTGTGAATCTGTCACTGGACTTATAGTTCATGCAAGTCATGAATCTAACATGCTCTTTCACCTACAAATGGGCCCATAGTTTATAAACTATTAGTTTATCCAATGTAGGACTGTTACAATTCAGATCAGTGATTATTAGGTCAGAACCACCTTGGGAAGTGCCTATGTGTTGGGGGAGGGGACCAGGCCTCTGACACAGTGTCCATATGGTCAGCCAAGACAGCCACCAAGGTCTGCAGCCACATGGCATGAAGGCAAGCATAGGGACCTGTCAGTCAATAAGGTCCTTCTGGTAACCTGCCCATGCCACACTCCCTGAAGCCTGTGATTGTCTGCAGCACCCCTCACTTTGGCTAAGGAGACACTTGAGTGGTCAGTGAACCAAAGTTCCCACCTGGGGGAAGAGGCTACAGTAAAAAGAAGCACACGCAAGGTCTTCATCTTGCTCTGGCCTGCTCTCCTCAAAGCTGTCAACATGTGACATTCCAGCAGTAACTATTTTCTCTCCTTTTTTTCTCTCTTTGTTCTTTCTTCTCTTAATCTCTCTTCCTTTATTCTTTTCTTTCTCTTGTGGATAATTTAAATACCTATATGCAGTATTTAACTTAAGTTGCAAGTGTTTCACTTAAGTTGCATGGAGTTTGTGTTTGCTAGTGTAAAAAAAGTTCTCTACTATAGCAGCGATTGTTAGTCTCAGTAATCTGTTGTAATGCTTTTGTGAAGTTGCATATTATTTCTGTAAAACCCATTTTTGCCAAAATGTTTATTTTTCTCACCCAATTGAAAAAAAAAATGTCTTAGAGAAAAATGTGTAGTTTTTCTCCAGACGTGAATTCAAGGTATCAAAGAATCAAAAGGCTTTGCAAGAGTTTGTGTGGGCAAAATAGTCTTAAGTCTAAAATTGAAATGAACACCAGGTAAAGCTTGGAGCTTCTGAACCAGAGTGTAACAAAGACCTATATTTAAGTTTTTGCAACACCAGACTGCTCAGAGCCCTATCCAACCTGGCCTTGAAAAATTCCATGGATGGGGCATTGTCCTGATTATAGTCAGGACAGAAATAATTTTTTCAGTAGCCAGGAGGAGGCATGCCTAGGAACTGGACATTATTCTATACCACCTCATATAATTTTCTGGGAATGAGGGTAGGGGTCCCTTTGAGTCAGTAGCAGAGGGAGCAGTCGGGTTTTGTCAAGGGTGAGAACTTGTGTGCAACTTGTTTGTTTCTTGTTTACACTTTTGTTAATATTGTTGCCATTTTTGTTTGTTTTCTTATCTCAATGCTGTCTACAGGAAACAGTTCTTATCTCAACCCATGATCTTTACCTTTTGTGCCTCTGATTCCCCTTTCCATTCTGCCAGAAGGGGAGAGGGTAGAAAGTGAGAGGCACATGATTTGGAGTGTCTCAGTGGGAACACTGAATTGGGGAGTATCATTCCTAAACCACATCAGGCATCCTCTGGGCAACCTGTTCCAGTGCTTCACCACTGTAACAGCAAAGAACTTCCTCCTAATACATAATCTAAACCTAATCTTTTTCAGTTTGAATCCACTCCCCCTTGTCCTGTCATGACATGCCCTTGCAAAAAGTCAATTTTCATCTTTCTTGTAGGCTCCCTCCTCTGGAAGGCTGCAACTAGGTCACCCCAAAGCCTTCTTCTTCCAGGCTGAACAAACCAAGTTTTCTCAGTAGTATATGAAAAAATGCTGGTGCCATAGCATTTTATGACAGAGTTTTCTCTCACATATATAAATGAACATGTTATTGTCTTCCATAGACTGCAAGAACTCACAATCCCCAAGACAACAAAATCGAGCAAGGAAGGGAAGAAACCAGCATGTCTGAGTAGGGATCTGATGGTCAAACTAAACGGAAAGAAGCAAATGCATAGACAGTTGAAGCTAAGATTGGTGTTGTGGGGAGAGCATGGAGACAAAGTTCAGTTGTATA
Source organism: Sclerurus mexicanus (assembly GCA_013396755.1). Classification (NCBI taxonomy): domain Eukaryota; kingdom Metazoa; phylum Chordata; class Aves; order Passeriformes; family Furnariidae; genus Sclerurus; species Sclerurus mexicanus. Next base: position 128,964 of record VWZF01000204.1, on the reverse strand, counting down.
GGGATGGGGTGAAGAAGGCCAAGATGAAGATGGAACTGAAAGTGGCAAGGGATGCAAAGAATAAAAGAAAGGGCTTCTGCAGGTATGTTAACCAGAAAAGGAAGGTCTAAGAGGGGGTAGCCCCCTGATGAACAATGCAGGAAAACTAGCAAAAATGGATGAGGAAGAGGATGAGGTGCTCAACAATATTTTTGCCTGTCTTCAATGACAGCCTGTCTTCCCACCTATCTTTGTTGATGGCAACATGATCTCATTCATGGGACCTGATATGATGCATTCCAGACACCTGAGGGAATTATCCGATGTAGTTACTAAGCCACTCTCCATCATATTTGAAAAGTCATGTCAATCAGGTAAAGTCTCCCATTACCAGAGAAAAGGTTAAAAAAGAAAACTCTGAAAACTATCCACCAGTCAGCATCTCTTCTATTCCTGCCAAGATCATGGAAAATATTACTCATTAAATATATGACGAAACATCTGGAAGACAGGGAGATTGTTAGAGACAGCCAACATGGCTTTATCAAGAGCTGATCTGTCTGACTAATTGCCTTCTACAATGGAGTGACTGCCCAAATAGAAAAGGGAAGAGCTATGGATGTCATCTGCTTGTACTCCTGTAAGGTCTTTGATACAGTCCACCATAACATTCTTGCTACTAAATTTAAGAGATATGAGTTTGATCAATGTACTGCTAGATGGATAAGGAATTGGCTGGATGGCAATGTACAAAGAGCTGCAGGCAGCGATACAATAACTAAGTGGAAACTGTTAACTCATGGTGGCCCACAAGGATCTGTACTGGCACCAAAATTTTTCAGTGTCTTAATTAATGACATATTGTGATTGAGTGCACTCTCAGCAAGTCTGCAGACAACAAGAAGCTGAAAGGTGCAGCTGATTTGTTTAAGGGAAGAGATATCATCCAGAGGGACCATGACAAGCCTGAAGAGTAGGCCCATATGAACTTCAAGATATTTAATAAAGCCAAATAGAACAAGGTCTTGCACTGGGTTGGGTCAGCCCCCAGTATCAGGTAACCCAGAGAGGTTGTGAATTCCTTACCATCAGAAGTGTCTCTGCCCACGGCACAGGGGTTGCAACCAGATGGTTTTAGAGGCCCCTTTCATTCTATTATTCTTGATTTTCTGCAGGTTTGTTTTCTGTGGGATTCTTCCAGACAAATCCTTGACCAGTCTGCTCCGCGGAAATCCACAATCATTATCCTGCCTTTTGCTCCCTTCTGAACTTCACCATCTCATTATCACTGGTAACCAAGGGTGACATCAGCTTTCACATTCCTCACCAGTTCTTCCCTGCTTGTAAGTATGAAGGCATATCTGAATTTTCAGTATGTCAACCGACTTTTCAGTTTGAAAATTCTTGGATTCTCACAGTGGCAAGTTACTTCTATTCAGTTTCCATTCTTCCAGTTGGTCAATGGTTCTTTACAAAGACAGAATTGTGGATATGGTAGTATCTTGATAACACCTTTTTACAATATAAACAGGGCATCGTCAGTTTTTTTAGAAGACCTTTTTTATGATTTTCCTTTTTGGAGTAAGCTCCTGTGAAAGGCAAGAATCTGTAGGAGGCATGAGGTTAAAGAAGCAAATTCTCCTGAAGTGGCTGATGTATTGAACTAATTTATGTCAATCAAACATACTGCTTTTTACATTTCAAATATTAAACTTTATGGTAAGGTTCTGAACTCATAAAGGGAGTCACTTGCTCAAGTGTAGAAATATGAACATAGTTGCTTATGATTAGATACTGAATTTCTAAGCTAGCTTTAGTGTACTAAAGCAAATTTAGTTTTAAAATAGCTTTAAAGTGTAAGAAGAAAGTGCCTTGAGTCATAATGAAATTACAGCTACAAAGTACAACCATAAAATGTCCAAAACTTTGACACAGATTTTGAATTGTCTGCATTTTCTCATCCTAAGTGAACCTGTAACAGTGTTTTCCAAAAACATCATCTTGCATGACAATTGCTAATGCCTTTATAGACTGTTGCATTTCCTTCTGAGATGTAGGTTATAAAAAGATAGGTAGGTCAGATGCAATAAAAAGTCTTTGGTTTTTTTGTTATTTCTCTGCACTAACAGTATGCAATTAGCTACTTGGTATCTCTCTGGCCTAGCCCTTATTGGTTCTACTCAAGGTTAATTGGGTAACCAATAACTGAAATCTCATTAATGCAAGATCAGTTTCTCCTTTGCTGTCCAGTGTTTATAGTTGTCTTCTGTGTACTCAGGCTGTTTAGCAAAAGATAAAGCAAAACGTCTCAGAGCTATTCTGATGACTCAGAAACAAACAATAAAAGGTGACCGTAAGATTATCATGTATCACTTCATACTTAAAAGTTCCTGTCCTCCCATTTTGTTGCCAAAGGAAGACAGATTAAGTTTAATTATTCGAAGAAACTTGACCAAAAAAATATTTTATCGCAGCATGATGTAGATACCAAGCCAAATATTCATATAACGCTGGATAGAAAGAGTGAGTAAAAAGGAAATCATGGGCACAGGATTGTGAGCAATATGGTTTTACTGTCTTATTAGCTTTCTTGGACAGTTATAGTTCAATAATTTTTTTTGTGGGTTAAATTATTTACCCACAGATGTCCACTGCCATGTGAGATGCACTAGCTCTACTTATAACCCATCTCCAGCAGTCATTCCAAAGAGTAATAAGTTGAATGTGCCATCATGTCTTCTGGACTGCAGCAGACTTCTTAGATACACTAAAGCATATCAAGTAGCACTGGATGCCTAAGTGCAGAAAAATGAAAAGTCTTTGGTTGGTAAAGCTGAGGGGACCTTAAAAGTTATTGAACTGGCCACATAGTGGTGTCTTCTTTGAGTCAAGCAGTTCTTTAGCACCACAGACTCCACTGGCCATATCAGGTAGTTCATGGCTGAAACCCAACACCTTATCAGAAGGCCAGATTGGGTGCTCTTGAGCATATGAAATCATACTAGAAGATCCAAGTGAAGACAACTGCACTGACCTCTTTTTCTCTCATTTACACAGAGGGGATGGGATTCAACCAGGGCATCTTGTGTCATTTTTTTGATGCTGGAGCAGTATTGCAGTTTTATTTCCCAGCTCCCTCTACAAAGGCATGCAGTCATGCATTGCACCTGGTGGCTTTACACTGATGTACGTACATCCTAGTTCATCACAATGAAAGTAAAAATAAAAGATGCTTGTGTTTAAGCAATTTCACTTCACATGTTAATCTGAAGTTGAATCCTACAAAAATATGTTCATAAACAAATTTGGTTTAGTCTAGCTAGTTTATTTTATTTATACAGATGACTACAATGAATAACACTGACTTCACTCTAAAATTCTGTTTGTTATACTAAACTACATAGTGTATGAAAACTAATGAAAGTTTAGATCTAGTTTAATATTCCTAAATAAACTAAAAATTCATGGGTGTTCTTGATGTGATCTCATTTCATGAATGTAAGGAAAAGTCAGAAATGTGACCAGCAAATTCCTGGTCACACACTGACAGATATTATGTATATTATGTAGGTGCTATGTAATGCATGAGTTTTGCCATGTCTTGATTTTGTAGTCAGGTCTAAATTTATCCACAATGTCCAAAGATATCTTTTACCTTCACTGGTGACAGCTATAAATCAGTATCAGGAACAGCTATTATTACTTCCTATGAATAATTTTGTACTTAAGAACTCCTTGTTTATCATATTTTAAGTAAATGTCATCATCCCCATTAATTAGTTCACACTATAAAGAAAATTGATTAAGCTATATGCTCATCTCTTAACTTGTGTTCATTTGGATTTCAGTTAGGAAAAATAAAATGGGTAAAGGGAAGTGAAATGTTAGCCTATCTCACTGTGGATTTTAGAGAAATGGTGTTCATGAATGTGGGAACATTGGCATTTTACAGAAATTACAAGTAGCTTTCAGTCTTTGCAATACGGCTACGTCCATTTCTGTTGATGTGCCCTTATCTCTCTTTCTGCACCTCTCCTAAATATAAGAATCACTGATGTTATAGATGCTGGTTCTTAACACACTGGAATCATAATCCTAAAAATATAATTGACTCACATATTGCTGACACATTAAATCCTTTCCTGGCCTGGCCTAAGATAAGCCATGGTATTGAACTTCAGTCCCATATAGACAAACTTTACATTTATTTTAAAACAGTCATAAACAGTTCTCCCATGCACAAATATTCAAATGTTTTCTTCATATCTTTTATGAGAATGAATAAACTTTTGTGCATGATTCTTTCTTGGGATAGATTCCCTTTAAATTAATGTCACTTAGAGTGTGAAGACCTCAAAATCCTTCTAGAATTATCATTTTTCCTCTAAATATGAAAACCCTAAGGTATCAATATCAATAAAACAATATTGGAATAATATAATAACTATACTCAGTAGAAATAAGAACTACACTTGTAAAACTCCAATTCTCAGAAACAGAGGGTTTTTTTACTATGTCTGTTTAGCTTCCACACTCTCAAAAATTCCCTGTGATCTTAGGTGCCTTTTCAACACTAAGCATTCTCTGTATAAGGTGCTAATATATTTGTTGGATGTCCCCTCACTTGTGATGTAAGAGTTACTCTATAAACAAAAGTACATTCAAATTTACATAAAGTATTAATATTTTAACATCTTTCAATTGGATGTATTGCTAGACTTGTACTTCAAATTTTATTATCTGGATCTCTATGCATGGTATGAACAAAAGAAGTACTAAAATGGATGCCAGCAAGTAATTAGAATATTAGCCTCTTTTAACAGGACACAGCAATGAATATTAGTGACTCAGAATATCTGCAACCTTGTGTAAAGGGGATGATGGACAAACAGGTAAAACTTTCCAAGGAATACCCCACTGAAATGTTTCTAAGTACATCTTTGAAGATTATTTAACTTTGTAGTTAGACTAAAGGACAAAGCCAACAGAACTTCCTAAAGTAAGGTTGGTTACTCTCTGTCTGAACTTCTTCTGGGTCACTGAGCATGAGTTTTGAAAAGGAAATGCTGGCTAAAATGTCAGAAGTGATAGCAAGTTCTAGTAGAAAAATGTTTATCTGAAACAAATGTCAAGGGTTGTCATGAAATTTAATAGGGTGGCTAAAACACTTTAGTTTGATTTATCAATAGATAGTCACATTTTCTATGTATCACTCACAATGCATTTATATTGGACTGAATATACAGGAAAAAATTACATGTCTGAGTTCAGGAAATAAGTGAAATGTACTTGACAGAGAAAATATAGAGAAATGGTCTAGGTTGGGGGACAGACTGAGCATGTCTAATCCTGCTACAAGTCAATCACAGTTTAATTGGGGACAGAAGATAAAAACATATAATAATACTTCATCATAGCAGTAAAAGGATACTTTCAAAGTGAGTTTTGTTTCTACAGCTGTCATTTATTCTTGTATCTTGCAACATCTAAATCTGGAGTGATGCAATTGTTAGCACTGTACAAATCGGGCTGTTTTACAGCACAGCAGTATGCTGGAAGAATCACAGTTCTGCTGGGTTTTTCTGCCTGTATCAGAAGACTCCAATTAATTCATAGAATGAATACTATCAAAGTAGTGAGCCCCTGCCTCCTGTCACAGAGAGTAGGCTGAGTTGGACTATGACCATTCTCTTTGGAAATAACAGGCAACAATGAACACTCAGCAACAAAAGCAGACCATCCTTTCCTAAACACTTTCCCATCACATCCAGATTTTGACAGAAACAACTCAGGAGGCACTGGAGAGCACTAATGACAGGCAATTAGTTGTACAAGAAAAGGCAGAGAGGCAAAATGTTCTGATAGACTTTTTGAGATGAAGGTAGTGTAAGCTAGAGCCAGAGATGCATGGGAAAACTGCTCTGTGGGGCACAGCCTTGAAAGGGACTATGGACAGAGGTTTCGTGCTCCAAGTAAGTTTGGAAAGCAGAGAACTCGGCAAAGGAATAGCTTGAGTCAAATATGTGATGCATTTTGGACATGATGTCCCAGTTTAACATCTACTATGTGCCATATTTGAAGTCACTGTATTGCTTTAATGTTCAAAAAAATACATCCTCTAGATTTCTTGGAATCAATCTGTTCCTTGACAGTATGGAGCATCATTATGAAAGCCCTCTGCTTACACAATTGATTCTGGCATAGAAGGGAGAAAACATGTAATTAGTCAAAAAAAATAACATAGCTGGAGTCAGTAATCCCAAACAGGCAGAGCTAATTAGTTATCTGGTGCTGAGAGGTTGTGTGTGTACCTTGCTTTCAGAATAGACTAATGCATGTGACATATTTCTACAATTAATACCATGCCACTGTTTTGCTTCCCAGTGAATTGAAGTGACATGGTGCACGTTAAAAAGTAAAAGTTTGCTTATACAGTTCTAAGAAATGAACAAATTACATTCTGTTGTTTTAAAGTGAAAACATTGTTGCCACTTAGCAAAACATGTAATTTCAATTTTGCCATGTTCCATCAGGAAATCAAGCTGTTGGCAGATTTCCCGTTTCCCTTCAAGAACATCCCAGGGTAAACCAACTAACAGATGAAAGTGGTGGAGAAGGGACAAAAAAATATGGTACAGGGCATTGTAATGTTGAGCAGATCTAATAGCTACAAGGTAAGAATTTATAATGATAATTAATGCATAAGTGAACAAGGAATGTCACCAGAGAAATGAAGTTTTCCTACTGACATATTTTTATACACAAGATTGAATGAAATTATAGGCTTATTTCACAAAGCCTCACTTGTGGAAGTCTTCTTTTTTTTTCACCAAAGTTCTGAGCATGTAAATGTTCCAGACTACTGTGTCTTTTCAGGTAGGTCCCTCTATCTTTATAAACACAACATATTTGGCAGGCTCTACATTCTCTGCTGTGAGTAGTGAAGTTCTTCAGATGAGGTACTTTTTACCAGAAGCTATTATGTTCTTTGCAGAGAAGTTTCAATGGAGAATCTTCTTAGACCTGTCGGAAGTTGTCTGTGTGGCTTACTTGGCTTTCAAAGACATAGAATTTCTTGATTTAGTTCTCTGAATCTCTTTATAATTGGGCAAAAGTTTGGCCATTTTGGAGCTAGATTACAGTCTTGATAGACTCTTGATAGACACTGATGAGAGCAACCAGCAAACTTTTGAAGTGGACAAATGTGCAAATGTCTGATTTTCTATTTTTACATTGACCCTCATTATTTGCTGACCTTTTTATTAAAAAAAAAAAAAGAAAAGAAAAAGGCAACTAGGAAAAGCCTTTTAAAGTATATAAATTGTATAAGCTGAAGGAGGGCCTACAACAAAGTAAAAATATTGTTTAATTAGCTAAAGTAATTAAACTGATTAGAGAAAAGGAAGATTTTAGTATAATTTACAAGGTACAAATTCAGAGAGACTCAAACGACTTTAATATAATAAATATAAACCTTCTTTGAAGAGAAAGAGCTCTGAATTTGGCCCATAGACCTCTTCATAGATCTCAACTGAGAAATGACAGCAGCTGATATGTTGACTCATTACTTCATGCTTTTTGAAAACCAAATGTTTTAGTGTTTACTAAAAAGTAGAGGGAATTGCATATTTACTAGATGTACATGAATAATTCATAACAAATCATTTATTCAGTGAGTTGCACCTCTTGCTCCAATTTAGTAGATTGCAATTTTCTTTAATACGGGTTCATTAATTGAACAGTTTTGGTGAATAACTGTCATTCTTTCAACAGTAATATGACACAGAGAGTATTAAAAAAAAAAAAGTTGATTTTAATCCAGAGAAACTGGTATTTTTTCAGCAGTGGTATATTTCTATTAAATACATTTATTACAACATTTCCCATTGAAATGGGAACAGAACAAAATAATTTCTGACACTACCTATCAAATTTTCCTGCCAGTTCTTTGCTTCTGTGAACATGAATGTACTTTTTGCTACTTCTACAATTATAGCTGCCCTGAATATGAATTACACTTTCTTTTTTTCATGTCAGTTTTTCATAGTGAATACTAGTTCCTGGGTACTGAACTAAGGGTTTACTCTTCTGGAAGACAAAGGATTAAAATTATTATACAACAATGGGTTTGTAGCAAGCCTGATTATTTAGCTTGTTGTTTCCTTTCAACAGAGACAGCAAATTTCTGTTGTCTTTTGAGACAGCCAATTCCTTTTTTCAGCCCCATTCCATTTTGTTCTCCACATTTTGTTCTTTACCTGTCATTACATGAAACTATACATTATTTTAGTAGACTTAGTCAAAATTTTCATCTTTTTGTAGGATTTTCCTTATGTTTACCTAGTTTTTGGTGCTTGAAGTAAGCAACTTATATATGTAATAAAATGTCATCCTTCACTGTCTGTTATTTTTTCCAAAACTGAAGGAAAATATATAGCCTTGGAATTTGTTGCTTGGCAGTCTTCAGGGAACAAAAAGTACAGGACAGTTTTATTTATCTCCCTGACTCATGTCTTGGGCTAGGAATGGCTTTGGATCCAAAGCCATTAGGCAGACCAAATAGAGTAGATAACCAGCCTTCTACTTAAAAACAGCTCCTAAAAAAAAAGCTAAATAAATAATTGATTTTTTTTTCCAGTTTGGTTGCTAAAATGAGCCCTAATATCTGTCCAGACTGAACTTAATTTATTTTATAGTTTTGCTGTACTGGGAAAAAACCCACACCAAACCAAGAAAAAACACTATACTGCCATATCAAACTGCAATTTCATTCTGTATGAAATGTTTAATTTTCAAATGAAAAGAAAAATCAATGAATAACAGATTAGATACACATGGCAAGTGAGTGCCATCCTTTTAGAAGTGCTTGCAGATCACCAACAGGATGAAAAATACCTTGTGTGTCTTCTTTTAAGTAGACAAAGAAAGTATAAGAAAAGTTTAATGGGAAATAATGTAGCCACTAAGCATTCCAACATGGAAACTGGCAAGGAAACATCAATCTTTCCCACTACACAGGTCTGTTTGACCATATTTTTACTAGTTATATAAAATGTTTTTCTAAGTCTGCAATATTTGTGCTTCATGGTGGTCTCTGAATTTTGATCTCCCTGTCCATTGGAGCAGACCACAAGTCCTTTGTTGCCCATACATCCAAGTTTTATTTCAATTGGGTCAAAAGAAGATATTTCTGAACAAATTTCTTTGAAATATGCAGGGAAATGGTAGTACAGTTCCCTAATAAGAAGACATGTTCTGAGCTGGGAGGGAAACTGTAAATTTATAGAAAAAATCTTCTAGTAAAATGAGTATCTATGCTCTTGACTCTACTCCGATGACATTTAAAGAATTACAAAAATAGGAATATATGTACATGGATGAATGTGATGGATATGTTAATGTGTATCCATATTCACTGTCACCCTTGATATGATGATGAATCCACACTTCCTTTGAGGAAAAAAAGGATGGGAAACTCCATCCTCCATAAGCCCAGTGAAAATGGTAACATACAGATTATACTTCTGTGGTAAGAAGAAGTATTTCCTTCACATTCTGAAGGAGCAGCTGAAAGACAGGATAAACTTTATATTATTGCCTGCGTTCTACATGTCTTCAGCACAGCTGAAGGGGATGAGGTGGTAGAAAGAGGACACAACTGTTGTGGTTCACAAGGCCCATAAAAGTTTTAAGTTGCTTTTACCATTCTCAAGGCCCAGTCTGTAAATGAACTGCTCATATTTTCCCCAGAAAATGAACTCAGAACAGAGTTACCAACTATTTTTCTTCTTTAGCCTCTCAACAGAGCAGTACAAAAGAACCTGTCAGATGCATAATGTGACCTGATGATGTGACCAGAGTTGAGCTGCTGTATCACAAACAGAAATATTATCACCACAAAACACAATCACAACAGAAAGGCCAAAGGAAGTTGATGGCTTGAAGACTGGTGCTTCCCCAAGTACATGGCTCCCTCACACAAGAATATTAGCAGTGCAGTACAGCACCAAATCTTCCATGAATATTTAGTAACTAGTCACTCCGGTACTGTAAGGCAGGAGCAAGTCCTTTTCCTTGAGCACTTCTCTCTCTCTGTAAATCTTTAAAGTTCTTCTTATTAATTTTTAAATACATAATAACAGTTGGACTTGATGACCTTAAAGGTCTTTTCCAACCTAAATGATTATATGATTCTTTAACCACAAGAAAAATCTACTATCTTTCATGAGCCCAAAGTGATTAACTTGGCCTTGTTTTACATGTGTTTTATAGAATCTGTTGACTGTAGTGTTAATATTCATTAGCTAAACTGTGGCAGGTAGCCTAGGAATATTATTTATTGCAAGTCTTTCACATATTTCATTAGTCTTTTGAGTAATTTGAGTATAAGGCAAGATATCCATTATTAAGCAAGAAACAACTGCTCTTCTCTGCATCTGTCTAGAGTTTTCTCCCTTCTAGAGATAGGAGACCCTCATATTGATTGTATTTTGAATTATGAACTCATACAGCTGTTTGTGGCTTTTTTTGTTTAATTCCTTGTTTAGTTATCAGAAAGATACTTCAATGTGGTTAACATAAAACAAATGTATTTCTGAAATAAAACAGGAAGAAAGGTTTCTGATTGGCAGAAAGATGAGGCAGCAGTGGGAGAACAGCTGCTTCCTCTGAGTATTTTTCTTTTATGATTTTTACCTTTAGATGTCACTTTCTATTTCATCATTGAGTATGGGTTGTCAAAAAAGCTTTATGTAACCAAAATTTGCACCATATGTATGTCCTCTCCTCATGCACAGCCATGGCACAGAGGTTGATACCTCAGTGCTTCTTGGCTCTGAAGAGAGACCTCTGTATTCCAAAAATCTCTGGACATCAGTGAGGAATTCTCACATGCCTTCAACCTTTACTGGGCAAATTATTTTAGGAAGGGATAATTCCTTCTTCTTCCTCATGGCTGAACAGAAAGGACACAGAATGCCCTTGTTTATGTTGTGAGTGCCAATATAGAAAAGAGGATTTTTGTTATCCCTTTAAAAAAGAGATTGCATTTTGCATAGCTGATGATCTCTTGGTATAGAACTACCCATTGAACTGAATGCAATGAAACAGAGAGCTAAGGGACATAAATACTTTAAAGGCTTTT
>VWZF01000204.1:190-117802 GCA_013396755.1 Sclerurus mexicanus | reverse complement strand
TTTTAATCTGACTGTGGTCTGACTACCTTAGTGCAGAAATATACCTTCATGCGTATAGGTATGTTGTTCAATAGAAAATTGCACACTAATTGCATGACTTTTTCATTTTGACTATATTAAACTATCTATTTAGAAACAAACCACCAGATTTTAACAAATCCTCTCTACCCTTCCTGGAACATAAGTTGCATTCCTGGCTTGCTTCCTTAAACAGTCTCTGAGGGAAGACAGCAGGCTGTGCCCATATGCTGCTCCCGCCATAGATGGTTAGATGGCCTCAGTGACTCTGCCTCCACGACTAATCTGGAATATACCTGAATTAATTTGGTCAGATTTCTCCCATAATTTCTGCAACAGTGGTAGGTTCTTTCTGAGGTGTTGCAGTTAAAAATATCCAAGTCTACAGCAGTTTGTATTTCCAATTAAACAATAATAGATTCCTATGAAAGGCAGATGCACCCTGGTTTTCTTCCTTGAAGAAAGAAAAGAAAAAAAGGAGGGGGAATTATATTTGCATTCAGGAAAAGAAATGTAGAGCTGGAAGAGAGGACTGAGCTATTTTTTTATTTCATCAGCTTTAGGCTGTCTTCCATTCATGTCTGCCAGTCGGTGTAGACCAGTATGACTTTCCTCTGTTATAGCAATGAGGAGGCAAATACATCTCAGACACTTGTACCTGGAGGCATGTATCTCTCAGAGTTGTGCATCATACGCACTATTCCTTGATCAGGGCTGTGCTTGCAGGCACAGTTCAGCTCACAGGTATTTGAATTGACTACTGAGTTGTCTAGTACTCTTCTACTCCAACAGGAGAGGGCTCCATTTCATGTATTCTGAAATGCTTTGTCCATTTCCTTTTTGAACTTGACAGCATAAATTACTTTCTCAGTTTTGCACACAATTCTGGTCACAGTAATGAACATTTCTCTTTTCAGTCAGTCCTCATTTGGATGCAAACTCCGCTCTCAAGATATGCATGGCTGATCTTGATTAAGATATTCTTCTCTTTTTACAAACATAATCCTTTGAAGTTCTGTGCATATGGGGAAAGAATAATATTGGAGTGGAGATCTGCCTTGCAGATCTGAGAGGAAAATTCCAACCTTTTGATTAAGATCATCCTTTTTAAATATGACATAAGAAATTCAGTAGCTTATATTGTATCTTGTACAACGAGGAAGAACTTTTGCAGGGACTCTTACAGGAATGGTCAGATTTTTTCATGCAGAGACTGCCTGAAACCTACTTATTTGATTCAAAATGACTGTTTATAAAGTAAATTATTTTATAAATCCCAAAAAAAACCATGAACTGTCTCAGATTGCACATTCATAAACACAAAAAATGAATCTGATATCTGTAAAGGTTGATTTCAGCATATACACATAAATGTGACAGTGGGACAAAAACAGAATGGAGCCTGCTGAAGTGGTACAGATATTTAAACCATTAAGAAAGTCTCACTTTTGCTCAGTAGGTCTTTCCGTTTGGACTGAGAATTTCCTGAACTCATTTAGCCAAGGTGGCTTGGATACAAAAGTATATTGAAAATGCCAGATACAGTAACAGTACCTCCTGTTTGCCTATCAGAATGAGCATTTGAGCATAGTTGTAACCAAAAGTAGCTCATATTGCCCCAGAACTAAGAAGAATCATACCACACTTTCTAAAAAGTGCTGAAAACAGATTATTAACAATTTTTAAGACTGTTAACAACATTTAATAATAGCCTATTCCCTCTTGTCAATGTTTAATATTAAAAGAAAAATACAATCTTGGTTTAGTGATTCCAATGTTTAAACTGTAAACTAACCACTGTTAGAGTCCATACAATTAAACACATTTTAACTTTTTAGCACAGTGCAATGTTAGAGCAGAAATGTCACTGCTGTGGACTTCTGGTGGCATTCAATAACTACTATAAATTGCTGTGCCTCGTCCTAAATCATTAATACATCACACATTTTTTTTTTTTTTTTTAAGGAAGACTTTTGAAATCGAAAGGATGAAACTGGCACACTGTCCTCATGAGAACAATATGAGCTTTCTGTCAGCTATGAAATAAATCCTGCCATCAACTCAAGGAAAGTTTTGTGAGCTATGGAAGGTGTTGTCCTTCTGCAGGAACAAAACAAAGAATATTTTTTGTCTGATTCTGAACACACTACTGATTGCTGCTCACTCTAGGACGTGAATAAGGGTGGGGGGACCTCAAGCAATACAGTCCTTTGCTGCTGGTGCTCCAAGGCACAGAATTCCATATGAGTAGGATCTTCCATACCACAGTGCTTTCTGTCAAATATGTAGTCTACTATAAACAACTGTTTCTCATCTGCAGGCAGGTACAGAGAAATGTAAGTAATTGTTACCACCCTCACCATAGGGGAAAAAATATAAATATTTAAATCAATAAAACCAATACAGCAAAACTTTTGGTTCAACAACTGTAGAAAAAAAAACAAAAACAAAACCAAATTCTACATTTTCTCAGTTTCTTCAAATACAGTACATTTTATAATCAATAGGTGGGACAGGGCAATTTTGTATTTTATGCTGAAAGTCACAGACCCATCAGTACACAAAGACTCTTTCAAATTTCCAAGTTTGAATGACTTCAGGTCTCTCTGTGTATCTTTCGTCTTACCAGAGCTTCTCAGGATTCAGAAAAAGAAAACACTATTACACATTCTTATAGAAACTAATTTCTCTGAAAAGTCAGTCTCAAATTCAAGGGATCGAGAAGATCCTAGCGTTATTTTCCTATCACCTTCATGGGTATGAATATGAAATGATATTCTGCAAGAAGTCCAATAACAGAAGTTCTTCAGTGGGGTCTTTGTTAATGGCCCTTTTCCAGCATACGGTCTGAAACAGTACTAATGCAAAAGCATAAAAATAAATCTGGAATAAATAAAGGATTTTATCATAGGTTCCTTGTGTGGTTTGGTCCTTATATATCTCTAATAAAGTTCTTTCAATACCATACTTTTGCTATTTGCCTGTAAATGGTATAATAAAAAAATTCCTGGGCTATATGCAGCTTTTGTGAAGAAAAAAAATTCTCATATATCAGTTTTCCTTCAATTGTGAAAAAAAGCCTAAAATCTTCAAGAACAATTTGTAAATCCTGTGGTTTTATATGTGTGGTTATATTCAGTCTTTCTCTCTGCACTTTTTAACTGTACTTGAATGAATTAAATAACAGTGACTCTCTACATATAGGGCATTAGAATGAAATTTGAATATGTTTCAAATTTTCTTGCTCATCACTGTTTTACAACAGATATCACTGGAATAAACTGTCTGTTTTCCAGCTATTAATAAAAACCCTTCAGCAATGCTACTTCATACAGACCTTGAAAATAACTTCAGTACCTGTTCTGAGGCATAAATCTATTGGTACATAAAGAAAGATACTGGGATTATTTCACACTCTTGAATATTAATGACCACTACAATTAAAATGCTGCACACAGCACATTATGCTCCCCTCCACAAACAGACACAAGACTTATTTGTGAATCACAATCACTAGTTTCATAGCAAGTCAATATGTAAATAAAGTAAAATGCATTATTTATCTTATATTTGCCAAGCCAGGTAGGTAAATGTAATTTACAGGATGAAAACCCAGATATGGATGCTTTTAACTGTCATTCACAACTAAATTATATCATTCTCCTCATTTAAGTAGCCAGAAATATTTTATTTTTCATAATTCAAAATGGCTGAAATATATACGTTTTTATTCTTTGTGAAACAATAAAACAGTGTAACAATAACATTTCTTAAGAATCTTTTTAAAGGTAAGTTCCATTAAGTACATGTTCTACATTGGTGTAGGATGAACATTCCTTTGTCATTGTTCTGCATTAAAAGCTTTCTTGTACTTGCTCTCAGAGAGGAAGAAGGCAGCTGCCAAATTTCCTTATGCTATGCATTTGCTCAGTGCACTAAATTCTAAAGGAAATAAAAGTACTTTAATTTCCCATTTCCGTTAGTATTCCACAGGTTTTATTGACTTGGGCATGATTCTTTGGGAGCAGTAGAGAATGGGAATAGTAGTGTCGTCTGGGATGATTATTTATGTAGGTGTTTTTGTGTTTTTTTGCTTTTGTTTTTTTTTTTTGTTTAGTTGGTTGTTTTTTTTGTTTTTGTTTGGTTTGGTTTTCTTTGGGTTTTTGTTTTTGTTTTCTATTTTCCAAGCAAAGCGACCATGAAGTGAAACCACACTTCTGAACCATATGTAAGTGTTTGACACCTGCTACCACAGTGAACCAAAGCTTCTCCTCTGAGGATCTAGTTCTCAACGAAACAAAAATCTCAATTTTACTTCACAGAAGGGTTAGGTACTTTAAAGGCTGGATTAACTATGCCATTTCCAATGAGATCAGAGAGTTTCCCAGAAAAGCTGAGAAGAAAGAATATTCTCTAGTTTCCAGCTGTTGTTTCTGCCATTTTATTCTGTTGTGTTCCATCCTCCACAGTGAGCTGTGCCATGTACAGGACATTCAGATGTGGTACCATAACAGTATCTACTGCATTAAAGAAGCTCATCAGCTTCATATTTTTATTTAATTATTTATCTTTATGGATTTCTGGGGAAGATTACAAACAGACTGTCAGGCTCACAAAGCTCAGTATCTGTGTTCATAGCTTGAGTACCAACTTCATAAAGTCTGTTAACGAAGAAGAAAGAAAGATCAAATATCCCATTTCTTTTCAGAATAAATTTTGCAAATCAGAATACAAGGTGTTCATTAAAAAAACAAAAAAAAAAAAAACAAAAAAAACCAACAAAAAACACCTTATTATCAAAAAGCATTTATTTTTGAATATTTATCCTTGTGTGCTACAGCCAAAGTGTCCATTAGGAAAAAAGAAGCTGCTTCTTAAATGTGACCATCTAATTGGTTTGACTTTTCGTTCCTGACCACTGTGCAGACCTTGATGTAGACAAGCAGTTAAGCACATGTAGGCAAGAAGTTAAGCACATATTGATTTTCAGCTTGATAACCATTGAGTAACCTTTTCATATGGATTGTTCACCTGCTCTCCTCAAATAACTCCTCAGATATTTAAGACTGAGATTTGAAAAAACATTCAGGATAGTTTTTGTGATTTTAATGAATTCTATTTCATTTAATGTCGGTTTTATTTAATTTTTATGCTACTTTCTGCTTTTTAGCCCTGCTCTTTTGAGTTGCTCTGCTTTGTGACTTGAAGCATTGCTGATTATAAGAGTAGAAAGTAGGTAAATGTGGAAAATGAGATGGCTTGACATAACAGGATGAATTAATTCAGGGTGAATTTAAATACTGACCTTCAATTTCAACTCGTTCAATAGAAATGTTCATATCATAATTGTTAGTGGACTAATCAGAAAAAGAATGGTGCCATCTGTTAGAGTAAGAAATCCCAATTTTATTATTTTCTGCATCCCCAAAATGTCAAGTGATTTTGGTTATTCCTTTGGAGCTCTGAAAAGGTTTAGGACTGCTCAGTATCAGCTCCTCTTACAGGAGTTCAAATAAAACCTACTCAATAATTGCTTTTGAAAACCCAGATTAGATATTTTTCCCCCTTTTTATTTTTTTGGGATTTTGTGACAAAAATTCTTTTCAGGACAGGCAGATTTTCATAGACAAAAAAGCAGAAAGGTTGGGAGTTCATTTAATTGTCTTTAATTTTTGATGTTATGAAAAGGACCACCTCTAAACAAGAGCAAAGGAAAATTTCCCTGTATTACTTTCTGATAGACATTGTTTTGCAAGACTCTGTTCATTGAAACTAGCAAAAACGTGGGCACCCTAGAAGAGCTGCATAAATTAAAGAACTATTTGGAAATACTGTAATTGGAAGTGTCTGCAGGTTGTAGGTTTCAGAATATGCTGCTCAGTTATCATTGAAGTTTGCTGCTTTCATTATACTTTAGTCTGCCAGTTGTATCTGATCCAAAAGTACAGAAACAGACTTGTTTTAACTCAGCCATTGTGTAGTGTTTGTGATGTGTGCATAATGAATTCTGAATGCAAATATATTCTGTAAAGTGAAATACTGAAAACCTGTATGACAAGCAGTAGAGCTGCACAACACAAAATATGGTTTTATAGCATAAATATTCAGTTGTGTCAAAAGTATAGAAGTTGTTCAAAACAGAGCATTCTAATTATGCACAGTTTGTTACTCACTCAGTTTCAGCTATTTGAACTTCTTCATTTGAAGTGTTTGACCTTCACTAGAAGAACAAAACAGTAAAGGTAAATATCTGACTTTTGAGAGTCACCCCCCAATTCTGCAGCAGCAGAATATTTTCTACTTAGTTTTAATATATTTAGCTCCCTTAAAGCATTTGGAGACAATAGCTGAGATTTTATTTTTTTTTTTAATCTGAAACAAATAAAAATGTCACTCCCTAAAAAAGAAAAGGCATTTTATACCTGTAGGAACAAGAACAACTTTTATCATGTAAGCTAAGCAATGGTACAAGAAAAGGTACAGGTTAAACACAAAAGGCTGTGGTTTGTGAGAACAACTTTAGAATTAATATGTAAGGGGCTCCAAACTTTACTAGAGCCTCAAATAACTCTTTCTTCTGTCTTGGGTTGGTGGGTACAACTATGACAGTCCTCTGAATTGCTGAGTTACACCAGTTGTGTCTGCAGTTGCTTAAAACTTCAAATCTAGAGCTTCAAATTCACACCCTAAGGGCATTGTATGATAATTTATTAAAAAAAACAAACAAAAAACCCCAAACAAAAACAAACAAACAAACAAACAAAAAACACTAAGAAGAAGCTAAGCCTAAGGGAAAAAAACAACAAACAGCTTAGTTGATCTGAACTTCAATCAAT
The DNA here is from genome assembly GCA_013396755.1 of Sclerurus mexicanus. Lineage (NCBI taxonomy): Eukaryota > Metazoa > Chordata > Aves > Passeriformes > Furnariidae > Sclerurus > Sclerurus mexicanus. Next base: position 110,948 of record VWZF01000204.1, on the reverse strand, counting down.
TGTACATATGTAGGAATGCAAAAGGAAGTAGCAAGTCATGAAATCATCTTATTCTTTCCGCACTTGGATTATAAATGGTCTTTGCTTTAGTTTAAGAAGTGTCACAACAATGTGTCAAGTCAGCTGGAGACACATAGTTCTTAAAGAGAATGGACATGGGTATCAATATTGCAAAGCCTGACTGAAATGAAACCTGCACAATATCCTACAGATAATAGAAAAATCAAAACAAGAAAGTAAGACAGCAATGTCAGTCTGCAGAATTTCTTGTCAATAGCTTGGAACTTTCTTTACCAATGGCATTCAGTTCAAACACCGTGAACAACCTCGGCTTCTTATCTGTCTTTGCAATAAAAAAATTCAGCCAGAAAGGAAGGGAAACAAAGCCTGCCTGTTTGATAAAAGACAGATGGATAGACACACACACAGATACACACACACATTAGCAATTATCTGAAATCAGTGACACACTGAAGACCCACAGGATCAGATCATATAGTTAGTCATAGAATCATAAAATACCCTGAATTGGAATGAATCCATAAGGATCATCGAAGTGCAGCTCCTGGTCCTACACAGAACAACCCCAAGAATCACACCATGTGCCTGAGGGCAGTGTCCAAACACTTCTTGAAATCAAGAATTCCGTCAGATTTTCATGTATGGAGAGAGCTTAAATGTTGAGCTGTGTTCTTGCAGAGTGTGACAGTAGCTGCTCCTGCATTTTATTCAGTGTCTCCTGTAGGACAAGTGCTTGCCCATGGGAATATACCCAAATTTCCAGGCTTCCTGCAGCACTAGGGCTGTGGAGATAAATGTGGGTGGACCAGAAACTATGAAAATGATTTTCACTTTTCAATTTATAGGAAGAAACCACCCCACTCATTCCCTATGCCCACCACTACTACATGTCTAAATATTACCAAAGTGTACAGTTTTTTGATGTTGTGACTAGTTTACTGGGTAGTTAATTGAGAAGCAGATTTTAGGTATATTTGCCACATCCAAGAACAGAAGCTCACTTTAAATGAGTAGGAAAGTATTAACATTAAAACATGTAAGCTCGGTTTCTGGGATATGGGTCCAGCTCCAGGCTTTTAAAATAGATGAATGGCATTTAAAATTCAACCTGTGGCTATAACTTACTGGAAAAAAAAATGGCGCCTTATCCATCAGAATGAAAAAGAGTCCTATCTTTCATCACACTTTCAAAAACACTGAAAAATGTATTGTAAATGAAAGACGGTGCTATATGTACTGAAGGTCAGGAAAGCCACTTTTAACCAGTCCTTTGAAGGAGTCACTGATACACAAAACTTTCCCAGAAAATAATTTGTTTCCCAACATTTTGTCAAATTACAGTAATCCCAACCTCGCTTTAGTAGATATACCATAGATTTCTGGAATAAAACATAGAAAAGACACAGTTATTTATTTAGTTACCTTGATGACTAAAACTTCATAGTATTATTACATGTCAGGACAATTTTGAATAGGATTAGTATATAGGTACGGAAGATCCCTAGTGCATGGAATTGTTCACTATGTTGTCCAGATGTCTGTACCCTCTGCAACAAACTTAGATGATGGCAACCAACGAATGAATTTTCCTAATTCAACAATTGCAAAACTGTTTGTGAATATGTTTCTTCAGTTCTAATTCCAGACACCATAGTGTTTCTGTACTAAGATACATACTTAAGTCTACAAAGCTGTCAAACTGACTATTTTCCTGATAATTAATTGAAAAAATACAATGCCTTGAAAAAAAATGAAATGACAACTAAACCTGAAATTTCATGCTGCACTTTTTGATTCTCTCCCCCTCTTAAGGGAGTGAAGCTTCAGAAAACATTCAGGAATTGTTCATGTGAATAATCTGTGTACATTCAGGATTCTACTGTAAGTTAAATTTATTCATTGTAGATAAGAAACACAGAAGAAGAGTTTGGGTATGAGTCAGTGTTTTTCCAATTCATGCAGTAGTGTAGTGATTTCGCGCCATCAAATACTGTGCTTTAGAAATGCTCACTTTTCAGAGGTTACTTTTTACATGCAGAGCTGCTATTACAATAAAAAATCAAACTCAAATCATCAATTTTCCTAACAATTGATCCTCAATTTTACTTTTATTCTTTTGCTTCCCAGGCATGTATTTATTTTAGGCTTGATTTAACATGTAAGAATGTGTGAAAACTGGTGTTGATGCCAACAGGACTGGAGTCAGAGAATGGGACTTGAAATTACATTTATGTTACAGGTTATGTCTACCTTTAACAACAGTCCATGTTTGCATACTATCTTATTTTCTCTTACAGAGTGCTTTTGTTTCATAAGAAGTGTTCAGCCACAGTGTGGTTTCTGCCTTCTTTCAACATAGTTGGCACAGTCAATTCCTAGCAGACCATTTGTTCCAAAACTTCTCTTTATGTGCTAACCCTTTCTACTTTACCCATTTTTAATTTACTTTTATTTAATTTTTATTAACATTTAGATACTTTTAATATGTATATATATGTATATATATATTTATATATATATGTTGCATTTTTTTTCTGGATAACTGATTTGTGTTACCACTACTTTTCTTATTGCCTCTATATTATGATAGTAATAGACATTCTATTTTTATTTCCTCCTAGAATATCTAATGCATTTCAATCTACTAGCCCATCTACTAGCCCATGTACTTTCTATTCCTCTTTTTTTTGTGTGTGTGTGATGAAAAATAGTAATTTCAGTTGAAGTCCTGACATAGAAACGAGTAGGTTATTGGTACAAAATTGTTTCTAATTTTTTTTTTTTTTTGAGTGGAATAACTCCTCCTTTTGGTGTTCACCAATCATCCAAGTTTTTTAAGGAATTGACAATGATGTTAGTATTTTAGTCAATGTAGTGGAGGTGGACTTTACCTTTAAATCTTAGCAATACATTACATTTTCATCTACATTCAGTGCACTTTCCCCAAGACATTACTTGCCTTTTTTTCTCTTTTACTTATTGCATCCTATTTGTTTTACATCTGTGTTATACTTCACTGAGCATATGCATTTGCATATCCATTATTTGTAAGACTTTCAGCTTTACTGTTCCCTCTCTCAGTCCTGTGTCTAATGAAAGTAAGTGATTTTTGAAACTTTACATAAAGCTGTACAGACCAGTTTTAAATACTTTCTTTTCAATCTTGACAGCACCGATCATGGTTGTTTTTCACAATCTTTATCTTGGAAATACTTTAATTAGACCTGTGGGTTACATTATGTTATGCACAAGAATCCTACTGCAGTCTACCATATCTTAACCATTGCCTGGAAAATTCCCTGTGATTCCAACATTTTATTGAGAAAAAAAGGCTGAGTCAAAAAATAAAACGCAATATCTTATCTATTTACAAAGCAAATTCCAAGCAGCTATGCTTGTGCTATAGACCTCAAACAGAAAAGTCAATTTGCCTAATTCATATCTAGGAACACAGACACGAGAGAGTGTTAGAGGGCAACACAAAGGACATCACGAAATAATCCATGCATCGGTTGGCCCAGACACTCCTGTGGGATAAAGAAGAATGAACAATAAAAGTCTGAATTATCCACAACAATGGAATTGGTATACTAGTCTCAATGTGTGGAATACAAAACAGGTAGTGATGAATTGTGGGACAATATTTCTGTTGGAAGGTTCTAGTGAAGGTGTGAACTGCACAGCTAAAAACATGATTCCCAATATGCTTATATTTTTTTGTCTTACATAATTCATGGTTCCAGCTACAGTCCATTTGCATTTTCTTCTGTTTGACTAGAGGACAGGACAAATACATGCAAATAAATGTTCTTTTTTAGTTTATCTCTATTCTCTTGCTCTTCATTTGTCATGAAATCAAATATCTTGACACTTTGACAGTCTATATTATATTCCTAGGGCACAAGTCAACTGATAAAAAAAATCATACCTGACTTTCACTATCTTTCAGCTAAGATTGCTTCTAGAATAAATAAATCCATGACAGATGTTTCTTATATTTTCTACAGATTAATATGCTCCTACATTATTCAGGTACTCTGTGATGTCATTCCTGTAAATGTCAGTATTTGCTCATGCTTTTTTTGCTATGATTCTTAAATTTTGGTAAATATTTGGTCATTTGCCTGGAGAGAATTTGCAAATGCAAGTTGATTTTACTAAATGTCTTTGAGAAAAAGATTGGGAGGTGCAAGAACTCACAGGATTGCTATGTGCTATAATATCACACATATTAAAATAATCAGGATGACACTGAGGTGGGGGTGTTTTCTGCTTCATGTAAGGACTTGCTGAGTCAGAGAGAAAACAATTGTGATTAGGATATTGCAGGGTATATCTGACAAGGTAAATCATCAGGTGCTTCATTCCAAGCTGCTGTAGGTAATCACAGGAAGCAGACACTCAATAAAATATAAAGCATTTGGGAAAAAAAAACCCAAACCAAACAAACAAAAAAAACCCACCAAAACCCCAGAACATCTTGTTTACATACATGTTCAGTGTTTTTCTTCTATTGATAAATTGACTTTTTATAAATTAACTACAGTTGAAACTGATTCTTTTCTCTTCATTTTTCAGTTTTGTAGCTCAAGCACAAAATCAGTTACTCACAGAGATTTGGGTGGGAATCACTGACAAAAAATAAAGTAGTTCAGACTTGACTGACTCTGCTACTGTACCCTAGTCCATCCTCTTGGCCTTTGCAACCCCATGTAATTTGTCTTGTCCTAATTGCTTCTTTCCCCTTTCTCTTCTGTTCTTTCATTCTCTTCCCTTGAGACTGTCTCACTTTCCTTCTCTTAATTTCTTATATAACCCATACAATCACTTCTACAGCTTTTATATCACTATAGCACCTCAATACCTTCTTTCCAACCTTGTGGAATTGATTTTTTTCTTAATCTCTTTTCTCTCTTCTTTTTCTCACTCAGGTTTCCTTTTCCTCTCCTCTGTTTCTTCATCTACTTTATCTCATTTCTTTTCACTCTTCTGCTGCTCTTCATCCTCTCTGGTTACCCACTTTCACTTTCTCATCATTCTTATCATTCCACTGCTTTCTACCTCATTCTCCATCCCTCTCCTTCTGTAGGTTTTCTTTCAGTTGTTTTCTCCAATGCCTCCTGGCATGCCCTGTAGCTCCTCTGCTTTAAATTCTTGTCCTTTGCTGTCTATTTTCCAGACTTTAAAAAAGTGATCTTAAACCTTGGGGGAATTTTTGAACATATTATTTCTTTTTGTACTCCTGATTACATGGAATTGGCTTCTCAAAATCAGTGGGGGGATGAGGGAGATGGAGGAACCAAATATAGAGCAAACTTTCACAGCCTGGACAAAATACCCCAAATCTCTTTACTTCTCCTGTTATAGACATAAAAAAGTTTGCTGAAAACCAATCTTTATCTTTCTTTTTGCAGTAGAGCCAAAAGCAAAAAAAAAATATATTTCTTCTTGTTGTTGGGACTGCTATAAACAATCACATGTAGAGATGAATCTGTTCACTCCAGGTCATTCCAATACAGACACTGATTGTCCAGGTCATCACAACATAATGCTATTCATTACTATTCTAAATCTTTATCAGAGCTTGTATGGCAATAGATGAATGTAAATATAAAGTACTAGCAGTGTAAACAGAGTGCAAGCAATGTCAATACTGTATTCAAGAACTCAGCAACACATGGAGAGTCAGCAAAATAAGAAGCTGAACTTGTAAAACTGAGCAATTAATCACTCAAAACTAGAAAATACAAGGGTAAACAATGATCATTACCTCTTCCTCATCCTGCAACACTTTCTGTCCCCTAGTTTACCCATTAGAAGTTAATTTTTTTAGGCTTTAAGGTGTGCAAACAATCCACCTTACTCTCTGTGGCTTTGATGTCATTTACTCTGTAAGGTACTGCATTGTGTACAGAGCATAATGCACATCTTCATAACAAATACTTTTGTCAAAACCCTAGATCTTTCTGTTTATGATAATTTCTACAGTAAAAATGGTGGGACTTTCAGACAGCCTTCCTTGATGCCTGATAGGTATCCATCAGTAAAATTTTCAAAAATAATAGTGCAGAAAACAAAGAGAAATATTCATGATACAAGAACTAGATCCTTGCAGCAAGGTAGCATTGCTGCTAACTAAAATAAATCACTTTCAGACAGCCATGGACATTCCCATGACAACATCTAGCTCTTAAGGCAGTGGAATTCTGAATGTATTCTTTTGTTTTGACTATGGGTGAATATTCTCCTCAAAAGAAAAGCATGTTAGCCCTACATGGAATTTAAGTTTCTGATAGACACTATGAAAATCTGAAAACCAACACAACCTTTCTGTAGAAGCAGTCAAAAAGTTAAAACAATACAATTTCTGCAGCAGTCTTGATCACTGACACTAAATTTAAGGTTTATTTTTGAAATAGGTGATTGTAATATAAAGCTTTTGGATATGAGAAATGGTCAAAGGAAAGGGTGTTTGGGCTTTTTTTAAGGCTCTCAACCACACACCTTCCTTGATGAAACCAGCTTTGGTTTTTTCATCTCCATTATAATTCTGATTCATGCATCTCAGTAGAGTGCAATGATCTTCCTGTCTATGTTTATATATATAAAATATGTACTTCAGAATTTAAAGTTTAGCCATTAGGGATCTTGCCTAAATCTGAAACAATAATCATTCACTTACTAAACCTGTGGTTTAGTTAGTTTCTCTGCTTGGTTTGACAAGCTTCACAGGAGAATCCTTTTGGAAAGCCAAAATCTGTATAATGCCAACAGTGCTGTTGACAGACTAGTGTAGATGGATAAGCACCAAACATGATGGTATCAATGGGTTTTGGCATAATTTGCTGGTGAGGAGGTTTATCCATGGCATAGGAGATTTGAGCTAAAGAACTATTTTGAAACTTTATATCTTTAACTGATATGTTTACTGAGTTATTCTACAAAGTAGTTTCTCTTCCTATTATTGTCATCACTCTTCTTCCTCTGGTAACAAACTGGACTGGATTAATAGGACTAGCTGTCTTTCCCCTTCTCTGTTCAACTTTCTCTTCCTTCTCTGTCTGCTTCAGAATGCAGAGTAAAATTTCCTTTGCTCAACAACTTGTCCATCCTGGTTATTCCACATAAAATGAGTTCATAGCTGGCTCCAGCATTATCCATTTCAGAAAGAGAATGCACTTTTCCTTTTTTTTGTTTCAGAAGAGATCTAAGTAGAGTAAATCCTAAGGGGAGAAGTGCATCTAATAATCTATTATCATATCATCTAATTAGTTATCTATTATCCTATTTCTTTACTTTCAAGAGATTTCTATACCTTCAAAAAAGAGAAGCAATCTTCTAAAGTTTGTGTCAGGATCATTTTCTGCATGTCTCATCTCTGATAACATCTCAGATAACTAAGGTTCTCTCTCTCCTGCTTCCAGAATAGTTTTAGTCTAAACAATGGATCCTATTTTTCTGTTGTACCACATATAAAATGCTTTTTTTTTTTCTTTTAATTGGTCTTAAAATAGTCATTACAGTGCATTCACTGGTCTTGTGCTTAAGGTATCAAGACAATTGGATTCTGTCCCAGATTTTCACAATCAAGGTCAATTGATCAATATTGATTCTCTGTGGATTAACACAGTAACAAATAAACCACTCTTCTAAAGTCTTTTATGTAGCTGATAGAAGGCCAATTTAGTACAAAGATATGAATTTCTGCATTTGTTTTGAAGAGTTGTGGTAACATCTGAATGAAATTGCTCAGACTTCCCAGCTTGAGTGGACAGACAAAATACATCCTAATCTAGGAGTCAGAATTTACTTTTGCTTTTATTTACAGTTAGAGGTCATAACATTTGATACTCAGTGATATTAGAACCAGTAAATAGATCCACAGTCTAAGTAGCTATCTCTCAGAAATTAAAATACCGAGGAGCATTTTTTCATAATTTCACAATTATTTCATGATCACCATTAGTTCATGTAGATTATAGAAAAAACGCAGGCTTCTCTCCATGAACACTAACAAAGATTTGGCTGTCACAAAATTATTAAAGGATTTGTCCCCTGTTAATTAAACTAAATGAAGACTGTATCGTATTAATAATATGAACAACAAATTATTGAAATACAGTATCTTTTATATTGCAAATATTATTGCTCTTTAATTACGTATTAACATTAATAAAATACAAAAGGAACAGAAGACTTCGAGTTAATGTGGATTTTTTCCAGCTTTTGAATTTCTCCACATTTTTAAGCTATATCAAGGTCATCGGCTCTCAGATAATGTAGCTAAAATTGATTTCTGAATAGTCTCCTGCTGTGCTTGATGTCGTTTTTCTGTCCTTATAAAAGACAAAAAACTCCAGGAAGAAGGTAAAAATTCTTGTTTTTCACAAGGTATTTTCTTTTTATGTCCTACTGTTGCTGTTCTTTAACTTGCAGATCTGTTTATCTGATGATCAACCCAGAAGAAAAGTTAATTATTCTTGAATTTCATGTTGCTTTCTAGAAAACTAACAAACATGTATCTGACACTGACTTTTTGAATAAGTGGCTTCATGTACTGAGCAAGGAAAATTTCAAAACTTTTTGAGTCTTTCTTTTTTTTCATTTTACTGTGCTGCTTTTGTGAAACTACGTGTTTTTTCATAAACTCCAGAAAATCTCAGTATTAAAAAAAGTTTGATCCTCAAAGTCTTACAAACCAACATTTGAATTTTAATTGGTCAGGAAGCCAAAAAATACCGCATAATATAAAAAATTTTAAAGGAATATTAATTTTGTGCTTAAAAATAATAAGTCAAAAGCTCTTACAAACATTGCCTTTCTTCTTTTGCTCTCTTTCTTCTGCAGGAAATGTAAATTAACTGCAGCTCTTTCATTACATTAATTGTAGCACCTTGATACCAATAAATTTGAACATACTCTCCTGCAGAGAGATGAAAACGGTTGCAAAGTCAGAACAGTGAACAAGCCTGGTTTAATTCAACATCTGGAAAATGCTTATTTCCCAAGTTTTTTTCAGTTGCTAATTAAGAAAGTTAGCCTAAAACCAGAAGGTTCCAGAAATCTAGAGGAGTGCTAATGAGTGCTGAGGATGGGCAACAACACTGTACTTGCGACATGACATGAAGTAAATGTAAGATTACAAAGGATTAGCAAAAGACTAGAAGTAGCAAAAGTCATGAAAGAGTCTTTAAAGTCATACCAGGGACTCATAGAAGAGAAGACCAAAACAATTTGAATTTTGTGAAAAAACGGGCAGGCTAAGATCAACCGCAGCCTGATCATATTCATGAATGAAGATACATTTACTCCAGATCAGGCCAAAATTTGCATTGCCCAAGAACATGCTTCAGGAATAAACAATACGTTTTCTCTATTAATAAATAGTTGTTCTCAGTTTTTTCTACACATTAAGTGCTTTGGAGATGAGTTGTGACTCATCCACCTAAGAAATATTGTTTTCTATGGTTGTATTTTGGAATATGCAGCAGTGAAAATAATTCAGTTCATGTTTCAGAAGGTGAAATATCTTGAATATATGCACTTGAAATATCATATATTGGAAAAATATTTTTCCGGTGTACTAGAAATGATGGGACTGGGGGATGTGAGTCAGGAAGGAGGAAAATGTAATGAGGGAAAAGGAGGGGAAGAAAAGAAGTAATAGTAGAGGGGAACACTGCAATTTACAAAAAGTACGTATAAAATCTTGTCATCCAGGAAGGAAAGTTAGAGGGATATTAGTTCTTCTCAGAGAAAATAGTGTGAAGATAAATTTTTTACATTACATTATATTTAACATAGATTATTTCTCCATGTTGTTGACTGATGAGTGGAAGGTGAACCATTATTCTTGAAATCTAAAACATCATTCATGATTAAAAAGCTCAACCAAGAATAAAAATATTACATATTGAGATAATGGACCTTCTGGCTCTGCATGGAAATACAGGGATTCATTTGATTTGTACAGATCAAAGGTAATACCAGGACAAGAATGAATAATCTTAGTAATAAGAATCAAGAAAAGATTGGAAAGGGTGAGCTTTTTTCTTTTCCCCCCAGTGTTATGTGCATAAATTATATGTAGAACACAGTTGAAAGAATTGAAACAAAAACCAACAGGGAATATCAGCTGAGTATGAAGAACAGGAAAGAGAACAAGTGAAAAACACTAAGATCATAAGGAACTTCACTCAAAAATTTGGGCAATCATTCAATATTTGCTTTTAGCTTCACCACCTGACCATATTTGAGATGGGATTTCCATTACATTTAGACAACTCATGCACTTTATTGCAATCAGAATGCAATGATAAAAGTGGTGGGTTCAAACTACATAAAATCAGGTGTAGTGGCACTATGTGTTCAATTATAAATTCAAGACGGTGACAGCAATAGGAGTTCTGAGGATGGTGCAGTTTTGATTACTTCTTTACCTGAAAAATTACACAATTTAACAAAATAGATTTTATATGAATATTCGATCACAGTTTCAAAGACCAAAAAGATCTATTACAGGAAAATCCCTGCGCTAGTGATGGAAGGGGAAAGCTTGAGCAGGATGAAGGACTTTATACTTATGTTCAGACTTTGACTTGGATAGTATATATGCAGTGAATATTTATTAATTATTAGACGTGATGAGCATATCTATGACAAAAGTACTGAGAAGCTGGTAAAGAAGTGATCTCAACAACAAAAGTTAGGTTACAATGGCATCAAATGGATCAATTAGACTTGGGCATCAACTTAGAGAAGGGCATGAGACTTCCAGCCTTAGAGGAGAGAAACACTCAGTAGTCAGAAGAACATGAAATTACTTCTTTCTGAAAATAAGCATATCACAAAAAATAAAGACTTGAATGAGCCAATCAATATTATTAAGAGAATAAAATTAAACTTTGTTTAGAAATGCATTTGGAAATTAAGGTAACACAGAAATAATTCATTCAAAAATGCATAAAAGGACTAAAATCAAAGAGAAGACTAATGTCTGCTTGGAGATAAAGGAGTAGAGAAACTGGCAGGAGTGAGGTTCAGGCAAACAAAGTTAGCAGGTAAATGTTATTTGTTCAATCAAACTGTGTGTGTCACTGACAGGATAACTGTATGTAATAATAAAAAAAATTAGAAAATATTCCTTAAATCAGCTCTGATGAAGTTGTCCCAAAACTATCAGTGTCAGTTTTCAGAGGGGTATTTTGTTTTAAAAATGTTAATTTTATGGATGTGATACTTAAAGCTTCTGGATACTAGTGTTGTGATAGCTGACATTAAAAAAAAAAAGGGGGGGACAAAATTTCAGCACAAACAACATAATGTGAGTCATGAGAGGAAAAGGAAAGGATCTGTTTTGGGGTTTTTTGTTTGTTTGTTTTTGCTTTTTTAAATTTCTTTATTTGTTTCTTCATTTGAAACAAATACCATTTCATCAAGGAAATTTCATTCTCCTCGGAAAAGTAAACTGTTTATTGGCCCAGTAATTTGGGGAAGGTAAGAAAAAAAATCATTTGAATTAAATCCATTACAAACAAGGCACTCTGTGTTTAAAAATGTTTTCTTGATTGGCAACGAAGATAGAGGTGAACAAGTGCTCAAACTATGCATATGGATTAAGTGGGAATTACCATATACTAAATCTGTTAAATTTTAGATGGATAATAGAAACTTATGTCAAATCATTTTGTTGTTTTTCTTTTTCATTAAAGATAGTGAGAGCTTTTTTTATCTTTTTTTTTTTTTTAATTCACTCAAGAAAATTCTCCTTCTGCACAAGAGGTTTAATTGAGTGAGAAGAATTTATAATTTATTTCATGTTGATTTTGACTTTTTAGCCTTAAAAATAGTGTGTTAAAAACACCAGCATCATCCAACCTTTGTACGAGTCACATTTTATAAGTAGTTGATTTTACAATATAACAAAACCCCTCTTCTGTGCTTTTTCACAGCAGGTTCAAATAGACTGGCATCTCAGGAGAAGAGCAGTCTGTCTCTACGACACCTTGAAATATCTAGTTACCATAGTACTGACAATTTTAAAAGATTGGTCATTCCAAACAGTTTAGTAGGAGCACAAAGGAACTAGTCCAGGATGTATTTAAATGCTTCAGTGTCCTATCCCAGGTAACAGCAAGTTTTTACCAGATAGCAAGGGTTTTGTTTAATAGCTTGGTATCTTCCTGTTTTCTTTGCAGTATCTTGTACAGAAAAAAAATAATTTCATGATGAAAAAGACAAGCAAAAAATATAAATTACAGTTTTTAAAGCCAACCAGCTCAGAAAAACAAATAATTTCTCTTTGTTTATCTATTAAATTCTGCCCTGACAAATATTTCAAAGGGTCTGTCTAAGCAATCTTTTACAGATAGGTCTAAGCAAACTGAGTAGATCTCTAAGTCAGTGAGGGGCTGTGGATATTTCCAAAGCTTTCTATCCTATTTGGAACTGCTAATTTTCAAATCCAATAAGAAGTATTTACTTAATTCTTGTTAGCTGCTTTATATTTTTTTTTTACTTCAATCCCTAGAGTAACATCTTGCAAAAAGATAAGCCATTTGATAGATAAGATTATGGGCTATCCTTACACCAATCCTGGTGATTGTAAGTAGAAAAGTGGACAACACAAAATAGGATTCTTCAGACTTGGAGAAAAAGGGCAATGAATACAAAGAAAGATTCAATAAAATACACTGAATGGTTGAAACTGTTAGTGGAGGTAGTTGCCTAGCATCCATACACTGAGAAGCATGATGAAAGATTAAAGTTAGTGGAGAAAATGCATGGACAAACAGTATACTGGCTTAAAGAAAATCTTTAAAATAAAACCTAGCGAAAGCTTGATATATTTACACTACCAAAGAAATAGAAAGTCTCAAATATTTTAAATTAGTATCTTTACAGATACTTCAACAATGGGTAAAGAAATTTAAGAGATGCTAGTTGGTATAAATTGAACCCATACAGATTCAAAGTTTTGACAAGACACATTTTTGATCGAGCAGGCTTGCAATTGCTACAGCATCTGCCAAGGGAAATTGCAAATCCTTTACCTTTTGATAGCATCGAGTCAACGGGGACATAATTTATTTGTTTGGTCTTTCGCCTCACAGAAGGTTTTGGGTTCATTTTCCATAGCATCTAAAGAATGAAATGCTACTAAAGGTTTTATTTTTGCTGAAAAAGTAAAGAACTTGAGTTCAATTCCAGAGTCTTATCTTATGCATGGACACTGTTACTGGCTTTGGTCTTCCAAAAGCTTACATAATTCCTTTATTGTATACATTTTGTAACTAATTGAAATACTCATAATATAGCAGACATTAAGAGCTGCTGGATGAATGTCCCAAGTAATGGTTGAGTGCACTAATGGTCAATTTACATTTCCTAGTTAAATGATTGGAAAGTAAGGCTGGAGTTTTTAGCCCAGTGATCTCTGGAAAGAGCAAAGGGCTGGAGTTGTAATGCAAAGTTGGATGCAAATATTTGTTGATCTAAGCTGGTAAAACTGAAATTGAGTCAAGCTTTTCTGAGTGTTTAGGCGAGTGTACTTCTCAAGGTACATCTCAGAATACCAAATACATATGACTCCATCTCTGTGAGCAGGCACAGAAAAAGTGAATGCTTATATATTTCCAGATCCTGTCTTGCAAAAAAACTGATTTTTTTTAAATAATTCTGCCAAAAAAGTCTATCAAGTTAAGAGAAAAACTGGCTTTGCTGCACAAGTAAAGATTTCACTTAGTGTCTAACTCCCCAGTCTTATTTAATCTACAGAGACATTAATAGTTTGTGTTTAAAAGAAAGAAAATATTTAATTTTGATAACTGCGAGCAAGAAAGGGATATTATTTACCACGGACTGTTGCCTTAAGTGTGATAGAGATGGTAAAGAGCTTCCTCACTAGATACTGGGGCACTGAGCTCTGCAACTAGGTCTTTAACTTCTGGTTGAATGGATTGAAGGGCACATTAGCAAAGACAATTTGTACTGGGAAGTGTAAGTTTAATTTGATTCTGATTCAAAGCAAAATAATTGCATATAAGCTCATAGTATTATGCCACCCATGCATAGAAATTGAAGAGCTAGCTATGCAGAAAGTTCAATCCTTAGTTTAGAGCTCTTGGATTGTCTAACTGAAACTGGGTTTATTAAATGCAGCACAGTCCTAATCAAGCATGTACAAATGTATTGGCAGGCCTCTTACATGGGAGAAATATAAAATATGTACTTTTTGCTATAAACTACTCAAAATCTAATTCAAATATTACATAGTAAATAAAATAGACTTTCTCTTTTGCAATTGCTGTGTATGAGAAGTAGAAACAACTGACCAGAAAATCTAATTGACCCCAAATTGTCAAAATGATAAGAACAACTGAAATAGAAAATCCTACTATGCAATCTAAGCATAGATTCTGAAATTCAGAATATCTGGCAGGTGAGCTGCCAAATCCATACCTGGCTTTTGGGATAAATGAAACAAACCTAGGGGCTTCCCCATTCTTTTGCCAAGTAACAATAACTCCTTGAAGGATGTTGTCTCAAAATGGAATTGCAGCAACACAGGAGCTCTTAAATGCACAAATTGACTCCATATAGAAATTCCTACTCTGATTGTTTTGCTGGATAAGGCAAGTAGTTGTGTGTGTATTGCTGACCTGTGAGGCTTTCCTCATATATCAGGAGCACCTAGTTGTCTGTTAAGGGAAGCAAATATAACACACACATACAGAGCAAGAGTCAGCAGCTCAAGCATGCTCTCCACACCATAAGCATCTGAAAACATTAAAGTGCCTTGAAATTATAGTAACCTTATAACCCCTTTTCATCATAAAGTGAAACACAAAAAAACCGCCCCTAACCATTATTCCAGAAACTTAAATTCAATAGATCTCAGTTTTGCTTTATGAAGGATTTTCAAACCTTATAATTTCACAAACATCAGCAAGTTTGACTCCTAGTTACCTGAAAGAAAAGTGAATGACTAGTGGTATAAGCCAGATAGCAATTAGAGAGGACTGGCAGATGGCAGCTGAGCACAGGACTGGCAGTGAAAAACCACAGAGCAGACAGCAGTGCTTACAGTGATGACAGATTGCCTGACTGGAAAAAAAGCTTGAATTCTCTTGTGTTATTTTCCCTGGTGTTTTAATGGTGGACACAGAAGTTCAAAATAAGCTTTGCATCCATCTTTTGAAGAGATAATCTAAATTGAACATGAAATGTACAGTATCTATATATATCCTTTCTGTCATCAAAATGCAAACACTTTCTCCTCTGACTATGATTCTTAACAGAAATCTGCAGCGTCTCCGTGCATACAACTCCACTGTGGTACTTCTAAAAATAACAAGCCAGTTGCAATAAATTAAATAATGCAACACATAAGCTATGAATTTTCTAAGAAAAATTCATATTCTCTAAAAGTGCAATTCACTTTTAAAAATTGTATTTTTTTTTTCACTGCAGAATTCATTTGACTGCTTAATCAAAATAGCCTTAAATCAGATCTGGACTCCATCCTCCCCAGTTCTTTGAGATGCAAGTTTACCCATAGGGACTATGGCCAGACTGAAGAGATTCCAAGCCTTCTCACAGTGAGGTCACCTTTTACCAGTGGACTTCATTGGCTCTACAGTACTTTTCAATATTTCTCATTTGAACACGAAAATGTTGGTTACACCTTTAATGATTCTTCTGTTTCTTATAAAATAATGCATATTCTTTTTAATCCAATGCATTATTGTTTGGTGAAAGCCTCAAAATGACCTTTACCATTTTCAAAATAAAGTGAAAAATAGCAGCAGTTCAGGTAGTTCAATGACTATTGGACGAAGACATCTGATAGTCAGCACAGCTGATTTGTCTTTATCAGAATTCATGTGACTATCAGGTGGTGTTTAGCACTCATATCATAAAATTGCTTTACATTCCATATTCAGGTCCATTTTCACTCTCCAAAATCTATATTCTTATTTTATTATTGGTTTTTTTTTTCAATTCTCAATTCTACTGAATGGCTAATTTACAAAATTTTCCTAACAATGTTCTTGTCAAAACAATAGATATTACAAGTCATGACAGCTTCTTGAACTTATTTTGCTTTCTCTTTCCTATATTATTTTATCTGTGACACTGGTAGTTTTTGTATAATTTTGATGCTAAAAATCTTTCAATTAGAATACAAATGTATCTGTTTTTTCTCTCTGACTTTCTTAAATACCTTGCCAGCTGGCAACAGACTTTCAATAGTTATAACGCCTTAGTAGATGTTATTGCCATCAATATTGCAAACCTTTGCTGTCCATTCTGTTTATTTATGCCACTTTAGCTAACACTGTGTCTTTTCTAAGTGAACATAGCCTTCTCTATAAACTAAAAGAAAATGTGAAAACAAAAGAAGAATACTATTTCTAAATTTCTCATGGATAATTATTGTATTAGTGATTTTATAAATTATATTTATTGTTTGTTAGATACATTTATAATGTTTTCCATTTGGCACATGGCTTGTGGCATGCTATATTTTTAATTAAATAAGCTAACTCAAATAAAATTTCTGTCAAGATATAGTTTAGGAATTTGAAATCTGATTTCTCTTAATAGCTTAGGATACTTGTTCATGGTTCACAATTTATGTCATAAATGAACTTGAAAAACCTTGAAATACCACAAAAATGTATTTTGCTAGTCAAAAGGCCTATATTCATAAAATTAGTTTTTATTAAAAAATGCCAATTTTATGATGTAGAAGAATGAGTGAAGCATGAGCTCTCAATTAGTTTGATTTGATTTTTTATTTACATTTTATGTTTAAACAGCAATATACATAAGTAAGACACATTCTTGGCCTACTTGTATGCTAACATCTAAGTGTGAGCCAGGAGGTTTTGCAAACACACAAATTGATTTGGTATATCTATAAACTTTTTAGACATCTAACATTTCTTGTAGATGTAGTCTTTCATCTTTATTTTCTGTCTGTTAACAAATCTTATGTTCTAGAGAAAAGCTTTCAAACATTTTATGTTTGAAAGAAATAATATATTTAAGTCAATGCTGACTCCAAGACCACATCATGTCTTTGACAGCTGTCATCTCTGAAAAAATAAATAGTTAAATTGCCAAATAATTTTTGTGTAGTGTAAATGCACAAAACATTGTGCATGTGGCAATCTCTGTATCTCAATTTTAGCTTGGATTTTCTCCCAGAAGAAAGACATACAGCTACATTTCTCTTGTAACCATATGTCTAAGATCTGATGCTTCACCTTAGTTAGAAACAGAAAAGAACAGAATGATGAAACAACCTTAATGCCATTATAATTTAGTATTATAGATTGCATATATTGTACTATAGATTTTCGCTCTGAATTTTATTGAAATGCCATTCACCATCCATGTAACAAAAGATCATATGAATTAATTAGAAAGGAAATTAATAGACATAACTAAGCATAATTAATCCTAACAATTAGAGTTCATGCAAGGAACTGTAGTATGGATCATGCCAAGAAAGGCAAAAATGAGATATAGCAAAGCCATCAAGAACAGATAGATCGACTTGTTGACTCCAGCAAGAAATGCATACTCTTTCCTAAACCCCAATTTTGACCTGTCTTGTTGTCTTTCCTCTCCACACTAGCTTTTCTGTAGCTCAGAGGCAATTCAAACTATAAATTAAGCTGTTCAATGTAACCTATGTTGAAATTTTGTATCATAAATATACCAGTCTGATTTCTCATCTCTGTGAAGGAGATAAGAATTGGTACATTTTATTTTCATTAGATGACACACTGGACTTTCAGAGGCTTGTTGCCTTCCTTATTCTTAATTTTTATACTTTAATATTATTTTTGATTACACACTACTGACAGTCTTATTTTCAGTTGGGTTTTTTTTATACCTTTAATCCCTTGCTTGACAAGTATTTGACATTTGGGAAATAAAGAGGCACAGGAGCTTCTAATATTAATAAAAGTTTCAGATTAACAATACATAATAACAATAGTATATTATCAAACAAATTGTTAGAACACAGTGAAGTTGAGCTCCTATTGTGTGCTTCTCTTCCTGCTGCAATTCTTTTATTCATTTTCTTTTTTCAAGATACTGATACATAATACCTCCCCTCCTTCATTCTCTTGCATTCATTTCCAGTCCCTAAATTAAAGATGTGACTGTGTGGTGTGACTCACACTCAGAGGGTTTTATATGGCTCTCTTCATTCGACTGCAAAATTGGCAGAAGCTGATAGGGAAGTCCAGGAAAATGCTATAGTTTTTTTGCTGTGCTCTGCTTAAAAAAAGCTGTATCTGGCCAGGGGCTGCTTGAGAATATAAATCTTGGATTCATCTGGCACCTTTGTGTGTTTTTGTATTTTGACCCAAAATTCACCTCCTACCCAAAAGTATACATGAGCGTCACCCTACATTTCCTTGTTGTGGTGGCATAAAACTTATGCTGTCAGGCTCTCTTTCATTTGGAAAAAAATGCACAAATAGATTTTACCAAAAGATTTAAACAGTCTGAGCTATATGAGCTATCTGTAAACTTTGAACTGTAGTTGCTTTGAGCTTTGGTATCTTGTTTCAATTATGAAAAAGGTGTACCATACTTTTACCTCTCTATGTAAGCTCCAAAATCTGGAAGGTCACTGGACTTACGGGCATTTGTGAATTATAACTGACGAGAGAGATAGAGTGGAGGTGATGGGAGAAGTCAGTTTAAGTTGTGCCTAAGAGCCATAGGAGATAGGCTGAATGTCACCGCAGTTCTCAAAAAACATGTTAAAGAAACGACTGTTTTACCAAAGGGAGAATTCTTCTTGAAACTTCTTTTATATAAATCTGGTAAAAGATATTTAAATTATTTTAATAATAAGTAACTAACCTTTTGCAGTTATTCCTTTTCTGGCCAACGTGGGAATATCTTATCACTCACCCAATCTCTTCACATTTACAAAGAAATAATAGCTTTGCAATGCATGCATACAGTGTAACAAGTTTTATTGCACCGTGGAGAGCAGCAAGTTTTTATAAACAGAAAACATATTTCTTTTGGAATACTTAATGCTGTTTCCATCATCATTCTGCATTGAACATGATCACTGCATTTAGTTGTTATTCCTTTTTCATACTGTCCACCTTCATGTAAAAGTAGCACAACTTCCACTACTGGGAAATCACTGAATTTCCCCAGGAAATATGCTGGGTTCTTAACTCTATAAATATGCATAAATTTTCCACACAAAGTTTGTTCAGGTCATAAGAGAAAATGAGCAAATCAGGTGTTACTGGTTTCCAGAGTCAATACATGGTTATACAAAATAAAAATCTTTGTTTACATTTAATGTGATCTCATATTTATTACAGTAAAATGAATCTAGATTTTTACAGTATTTATTTGTCAAACCTTTCACTGTTAGTCTAATGTGTCTGTAAAAGTCTATGGGTAAAAATAAAACTAGAGTATACTCAAACTTCATAGTTTTTAAAGGCATCATTAATTATAAACATTGTATGTTTTAAATGTGTTACAAACAGACACAGTTTTTCTCATGTGTATTTCGAGCAAAATTTTCAAGCTCATTTAAAGCTCTATGATTTTCATCAATGATCAGGGATTTGTATCACTGAGACTTCTCTACAAAAAAAGGAGTGTAGAAACAATCAGAAGTATATATTTTTTTATAAAATCATCTCTCACTATCAGACATGGTAGCTGGCCACATGTTTCCTCTCAGCATGCCATA
This sequence comes from Sclerurus mexicanus, assembly GCA_013396755.1. NCBI lineage: Eukaryota > Metazoa > Chordata > Aves > Passeriformes > Furnariidae > Sclerurus > Sclerurus mexicanus. The sequence goes on along the minus strand of VWZF01000204.1, from coordinate 91,171 downwards.
ATTGTGAAGCCCTATGCATTAAGCTTAAGCTGCAAAATTGTTTTGTTCTTAAGCGTAACACACCCAACAGAAACTGCATTGCCTCATTTATAAAGATAAGATAAACAAATGGAATTATACAGATTACCGAGGCAACAACTGAAGTCTATAACTGCATTGAAAGTATAAATGGGGAGAAAACCCCAAACAACTATATATATAATGTGTGTGTGTATGTTTATTCATTTAATTATGTATGTATGTTAATTCATTTAATATACATATTTACAGGGAGAAGAAGCAGCAGATTGGACAAAACCTAGTAAAAGGAATTATTAGGGAGAGGCTTACTTGCCTGTAAATGTTATTTTCCATCACAGTGGATTCTTATTGTTTAAATAATTTTAAACAAGCTTGCAAAGTCCACTAAAAATGCACAAATATATATTGTCAGGAAACGAACAGACCATACAACTTAATAAGTCCTTTTTATCTCCACATTTTTATTTCTATGAATATCACAGTCAGTTGGAATTTCACCAGAAAAATCTTAGACTACAGATAAGGAAATTTTCACTTTGATGCCTCATATTCATATTTAAGGCTCAATATGTAATATTAGAATACAATAAAAAAAATCTGTTATTTAGATTCCTTCCATTTATGAGACAAATACTGTACTTACATAAAGTATACAGGGGAAAAGAAAGAGTTATTAAGTTATTCTAGGTTTTCCACTAGAATTAGGGGCATTCTAAATAAAATTTCCAAATTTCACATATCAGTCCCTGAGGAATCTTGCAGTTCCCTCAACACTCAAGTCAGAAGTAAAGGTAAGTATTGAAATAATATTATAAAGGAGCACACAGTTTAATTTTTCCAATCTATTGTGTGTATTTCAGTTTTGAGGCAGCAACACAGTCTCTTCTCTGGATTCAGCAGTGGGTCTGCTTATGCCAGTGCCATATACAGCACATTAGTGACAGTGCCATTTATAGTACACTGGTGGCATGGACTTGCCTGGAGAGTGTAGTTGGAACCCTGAATGGACCACTTGGGTGAAAGGAGAAGGTTGGTGATGTTGTGCAGTGGATCGTGGGATGTTCTTGAGAAAATGAGACTTTAAGATAACTCAGGGAACATACACAAAAACTCTCCAGGGCAGAGCATGTGAAGCAATGTAATAGCCAACAGAGGGTCAGTGGTGATAAAACTCTTACTCATTCAAATCTGAGGAACACTCTAGCAGCTCTTAAATTGTCCTTACAAGTATCACTTGTGGCATATAAGTTGTTAAAGGCTGATATAAGAAGGTGTATGGATAAAAACTATAAAGATGTTACCCAGCTGCTTGCAAGTTTTGACAAAGTAGCTATTACTGCTGGGGAGCTGTTGGAAAGGTGGAGGCCTTGTGAAATAATTGTGAAAGCAAAGGATGAATTCTCATTTTCGGTATACTGGCACCAGAGACACCTTAGAATATGGATAGTGTGTAGATTTCATTTTATCTCAATTTTTACAGATAAAAGTTATTGTGGATAGGACAAGGGCATGCATGGCATTTTATTTTCAGTATTTACACATAGTTTTATACTGAGAAAGTAGAGATACAGTGATGACTTTGTATAGCACCTTTACCATTGTGTGACAACAAAATATTCTTGCTGTTGTGTTTTCTTGGCATGCATTCTTGTTGCGTTGTTCTGCCTTACAATACATATCCAAAGAATAAAAAGTAACATATTTTTTACTATTTCTCATAGAAGTTCAATTTGCATCCCAAGTACAAACATCTGTTTCAAAATACTTTTGGATGTAATTTTCATTTTAATAAGCCAATGCTTAAAGGTTTCTTAATATCTGTTATTTTGCTTCTCTTTCAGCATTTTTATCTATGGATGGAATATTTTGTTGCTAGAAAATTACTGGATAAAGTATTGACACAAAGACAGAACAAGATCTGTTTTTTCATATTGACATAAAATAAACACTTCACAGAAACCTGAAATCTAGAAAATGTATTGAACTTTATCTTTCTTATAAACTGGAAGTGAATACATAATGATCTTGTTGTGTGAAAAACAGACTAATGTTGAAAATTTCACTATTGAACTACACTACAAGACAAGACATGGTACGGGACTGCTAACAGGTGGTGAGGCCACTTTCAACATGAATGAAGGTCCAAAACCTCACCATATCAAACTTCAGGCATTCCATTAATGCCTGTAGAGGACAAAGTTACCTGACACTCCTCAGAGATGTTTACCAAATCTCCTTAAACTTTGCAGAATGGGCAAGAAAGATCTGGAGTAAATCCTTAACATGTTTCTGGGATATGGAATGCTATATTTCAAAGCAGAGAGAAACTGACCGTGTTTTCAGTTGGTAGGGTAAATAGTAACTTTTTAGGGGGTCCTTTCCAGCCCTGTTTTCTATCCTTTTTATTCTTTCTGCACAGAGGAAAGAGTAGTCCTTTATATTTTTAATTCATGTTCCAAGCTCTACATTGCAGAAGCACACTTGGGGAAGGAACTTAGTCTGAGAACACTGCTTTGAGATATGTGAAAGGAGAAATGAGTGGCAGTATTGACTTGACTGAAGCAAAGTTTTCAAATTTTGAAAAAGGGTGGAAAATTCCCTATGACTTCAAGTTTGCAATTCAAAATGTATTTACTTTTGGAAAGCTATACTTTTCTTTTGTTAAAATTCTATGGTCTGTTATTTAGGTTTCATTTTTAAAAATTGTAGGGTTTTTTTTTTTTTCCTAAGAAATCACTGGTAATAACAGAAATAAAAAAGATATTTTCAGTTCAGAGGCACGGTGATCATTTGTGTAAGTTCTGTATAGACTATTAAAGACAGCTCAAACTTAAAAGAAATTATATCCATTTGGATCAGGTAAGCAATATAGCTATAAGGAGTCACAGACTATGAAAAGTTAAGAAGCATTAACGAATTGATACAAAGTCAACTATGATAAACAGAAAACTTTCCAATCACTTGGTGTGCCCAGTACTGACAGAAAAATCTGCATAAGGCCATCCTTCATAGATGGATACCTGCAGCTGGAGCTGAAGAAAATAAGTGGAAATTACTGATGTGGCTTTCTGGTATACAGCTTTCTCGCCTTCGTTGTGTGGCTCCATAGAGGCAATAATAATGACAGCACCCAGGCCTGAAGACAAGAGCAGCAAGGTCACCATTTAGATGCAGCCAGCCTTGATGAGTGTGCATTGCAGATAATAGGTAGGAAAGAGCTCTTATCTTGTGCTAGGAAGTCTTACTGGTCCAGGTTTTATAGGTAGAATAAAACTATATCTTTCCATCTTTCTATCAGGATGTATTTCCAGCCGGAGGCAGGAATGTCATAAGGTAATGAGGAGAGTAGTTCTGGTATACGATGAGATCCAATATCAATATTCAAATCACTAAACTCTGCTGCCACCCTGGTAGAACCAGAAGAGCTCCTTAGTGTTGTATTATCTTGATGTGGCAAAAAAAAAGTGACAAAATCAAAAGCAATTGAACTACAAATTACTGCTTCCTAACTGCAGAGTCCCTGTTGATGTCCTACAATCTGTCAGCCAGTCCCACTCAGTGACAGAAAAGGTTTCAGTTTAATTACCTTCATGCTTCTAGCTTATGTACTGTCACATTCCTTAATCGCTTACTACAGCTCTAAGTTGATATTTTAGCCATGGATCTTAGACTTTTGTGTCTGTCTTGTATAGAAATAGTCACATTTTTTCTGACATTGTTTATTACTCCCCCAGAATTAAATTGTTCATCTTTAGTATGGAAATAGGTTTGATAGAACTATTGCAACCATATAACCCCATAATACAGTATCACCATTACTTTTTACAAGGCATCATTTTGTGCTGAAATTATTTTAAAATGATTCCAAGTTGATCCTAGAGGGAGCAAAGAGAGTGGGCATAGAACAAGATAAAGTGGAGAAAACTTAGCTAAGCTAACTGCATTTTACTTTTCTTTTTCTGTAGCAATGAAATCTGCACTAATAATGATTACACTCTTTATATTTCAGTTATACTAACAGTAAATTCTTGGCTTTACTTGTCTATAAGGTTTGCTTCCACTTTGCCTGTAAACAAGATTTTGAGCATAATGCTGTATTGCCTCAGGGTAATTCAAATGAGTCACCAATCATAGGTCTTAATCATGTTGTGCAGAAGTAAAGCAAACAGTCATTCCAAATTATTTTCTTGTATGACTCCACAATCTGTTACCTATTATTGTCTAGTCTAGTTTTGGGAAACAGATTGTCAATGCAGATACTTTTTCTCCCAGAGACACTGCGTATCCACAGGATGACAAGACACGCTGACAAGACTGGAAGAGAAATGAAAGAAACACCGAGGGAGATCGACAAAGAGGTTAGGCTATTTTCACTTGGGATTTCTAGAGGATTAGTACTTAGGGGATAGAGGTAGCAAACAGATGATGGGAGAATAGAATGGATTTTCGTCAAATATACTCTGCTGAGGGGAAAAAAAAAAAAGAAAAGAAAAAAAGCAGGTTTGAAAACAAAAGCTTTTAGTATAAAGTAGGGGAAAGCTTTTAGCCAAACAGGAAGAGTTCTGGGAAGATAAGCTGTGTATGGAGTGGTGAACTTTATGTTTGAGACCTGGGCTCCTAGTGGTTCATCCTATTTAATTACTTGTACAGCCTCACCACAACTTTAGCCTAGGCAGGTTAGCAAGGAACAAACACTGTTCGCAGGAAGTAGAATGGATGAGACCACACAGCTTGGAGAAAGGCAGGGAAAGAAAAGAGGGGTTGAGGCATGGGATGGCAGGCTGGCTCCTGGACAGAGAAGCAGCTTAAACTCAGGTATTTTTTGTACTAGTCTAGATGCAATCTGACATGCTAACTGGGACTGCTGAGAGAGGAAAAAAAAAAGGTTTTGTACTGCTTTGTGTTCCTCAGAAGAGTAGATGCTACAATGGGATGCACGGAATAATGGCTATGTAGAATAGTACCTGGGAAGAATGGTACAACTATGACTTGCAGAAAGTCACATTTGACAAAGTACTAATTCACACAGTACTAGCAGTAGATACTCTTTGTTCCATGATGCAAAATTTATTTATACGGCCAGAGCAAGTCAGAGTTACCACAGATGGCCTTTTTTAAGAAGAGATCACATCATACAGGCACAATTGGATTTGCAGTTGTATAACTTGAAACTGTATGTGCCACAACCCTGATATTTATTCTTTCTCTGAGTAATTCTTACAGAGCATAATATTCACATAGTCTAAAAACCACAATGAAGTTTCAAAATAGTTATATACTAGTTTAATACACTGTAACAAGAACATTGTGAAAATCTCAAAACTTTTCTGAGTGATCACTTATTATAACAGATGAAGTGCAGAAAAGTACTTAACTATTTTTTTTTTCAAAATGATGTTAGAAATATTTTTTTAAGAAAGAGTATTGTGTCTATAAATTAAGACTCATGACTTGACTGACCTTTATTTTTTGTTAGAAACTGTATTTCTTAGGTAGTGCCTGTTTTATGATAATTTTAGAAATTTTGTTCTATGAAAACATGGAATAATTCCTATTACAATAATTAGAAGGATCTCACTGTAGATCCATAGCATAGGAATAAAAAATAAAGTAAAAATGAAGCTCCATGAGTCCAAATATGCTCATAGAATATTGACCTGAACCTCAACTTCTCAACTAAAGCAAATTAAAAGAAGGTTCCCATTCTCATTGAAACTAACTTGTAGATTAATTTGTTGAGTGTACAACAAGTAGCAATATTATTAAAATCACTTTGACTTCTTAGGAAGTCTTTGTGTGAAGGAACACCCTGATACAAAGGTTAGTTACACTTTACTTCCATTCTGAAAGCCTGACCCCAAAATTTAGCTGTTCAGTTCTGCATATCTGTACATTATACACATCATTCCCACTTCAAAAACTGACTTTCCCTTACATACACATGGTTCAGCCACAATGCCAAAACATTCTCAGTTGTTTTTTTTTTTTACTTATAAGAACTTTGTAAAATATTCTGAACATTTCATAGACAGATCAGCTTAATGCTTCATACATATCAATACATCAATGATAAACTGCTATTCCTAAATGGCAATTATTAGGTTAAAACACTGTCCCATTTGCTATTTCATCATCATTGACAATGCATTTTTATAAGAAATGGGAAGGAGAAAGGAAATTAATGTACAGTTCAATACAATTAAGTGCTCTGTTTTGCTAATCAGACTTAAAGAAAATTAATATAATTTGAAAACATATGAAGACAACAATTAAAATAATTTGTATCAATGATACCTAGAAAAACAAAAGAGAATACTCAGTCTTTGCATTCAAATCCAGTGGCAGTCCAGAGGATAAATAATAAGAAATGTTATTGAAATAATAGGAACAGCATCTCAAATGAAAAGTCAGACATCCCAGGCAGCAGTGTAGCTAATTATTCTTTTGTTCTTTAGGAACAAAAGACTACTGTGCTGTCAGATCATGCAGTGTTGATGCACTTTTCTTATGGAAGCTGGAAATACCGATTCAAGTCTGACATTTGTAATCATGATCAATGCAAAAAATGCAATAAAAAAAGTTAAACAAGTATTGATTCACAACAAACAATTTTATTACTACTAGTGTTTTTTCCTGGCCACCATTTTCTCAAAGCTTTCCTAAAACCATGTTTTTCTCATATGAGTTCTCAGTTTTTGATAATGACTTGTATGAGTTAATAAAATTTTATTTCAGATCTGTATGTATATCTTGCTAAAATTCTGAAAATTTAATTAATTCATTTGTTGTTTGAGGACATATTTTACTCCTTTTCTTACCCTTTAATTTTTTTCCATCAGTTGTCCAGCTAAAGTTTCTTGTAGAACTAGATGAGAAAATATTGGTCTTAAATCTTCCTTCTTAGAAAATTCTATGATTTATATATAAAATTTATACCACCATTAAATTCTAGAACCCAAAGATGCATGTTTTAATTCTCAAACTAACTAAAAGGAGGTTGACTTTAATGGTAGTTGTACAGCTTAATCCCCTAATCAGCTTTGGAAATCTAAATGAAAAAGTCATGCTGACAAAATAAATTAAGCAACAACCTACTCATCCTTTTCATTTGAACCCAGAGAAAAGCTTAAGAAGAGGAAAAATGAAAGTAAATGTTGATCCTGTACCTGAAGCTTAGCAGAGTGAAGGCCATACTAAACAGCATGCTGTTGGGTGCTGGAGCATGTAATTTCTCTGCAGCACAAAAGCAGCAAACCCAAGGTGCCTGACCCAAGTGACAGAAAATAGCTGGGGTGTAACTGGGACCCTTACCCTTGCTTCCCTACAGGTTTACACAAAAAGTGGAAGTCAGACATACACAGTCCGATAGTTTGGCTTAAAAAAAACCCAAAAAACAAGAAAAACCTGCCACACATTATCTCAGCTTCCTCTATCAATCTGTCTTAAGCTTTGTTATGCTGTTTGTATGTCTAGTAAGCCTTTAAAGCTCACAGAGTTAAGTGGAATAGAAAGAGATTTCAATGTGTCCTAAATTATACCACAGGCCTGAGTCACTGAAATTATACTGCATGCTGCCTAGAACTATGAAGTCTGCTAGCTCAGCTTTCTCAGAAACTTTATTTTATACATCATTTGTATCACTGCATATCATGCCTATCATTCAGGTTAGAATCAGAAATTATTTCCACTGTTATTGACCAATCATGTCAATTATCTATGACTAGAAATCCTCTCATCTAAGATGTATGTCTGTAGATTAATATTATGATGTTATTGTATGGCATACAATTAAATATTATCTGTAGCCAAAATGTACAGACACATTTTAAAGCCATTTGACTTCAGCATTTTTGCTTTCCTACATCTTAAGGTTGATGTTTCTATTTCATATAATCCTTGAGATACAGATGTTGATTCTGTGAAGAGTCCTTCAGTCATGAAAGTTTGCTTTTTCCAGCATTGTTAGGGCAATGTGGCTCAGGAAACATTTTTTCCTTGTCATCAGGGCATCTAATGTAACCATTTAATTCTGGAAAAATCTTCTGAATAACATTTTGTATTAAAAGTATTTGGCTGTCTGAAATACAGTATAATTAAAATATAGGCAGTACTACTAGACTTCACTTAAAAGTAATTTGTAATGAAATTAGAAATTATTAGCCTATGCAGGTCCATTTATTCAGTAGATTTACATATGGTCTAAGGAAAGCAGGTGGTTAGCATCATGCTATGTTCTGAATATTTGTTAATTTCTTCATTCAATTATGAATATCACATCTCAATGAAAAGAAAATCAAACTGTTCAGAAAGCTGCACTGATTCTTCCCTCACTTGTCTTCAAATAGTTCTTCTGTATTATGAAAAAGAGGTCACATAGGGCATGTATAAAAAAGAGAAACACATGTTCAAGTACAGGTTCAGGGTTTTGGTATAATATTCTGCTGATACGAATCTTTGTAATTGGTGATGAAGCCTAAATATTCACCTCATCCATAACCACTGAGCTTCACTATACTGCTAAGGTGGCACTGAAACAGCTCTGTATATATTATATAAACATGCAGTAGAGAAATAAAACCTGATGTGTAATAATATGACTTATCACCTAAGTTAGAGATCATTTGCATGTCTTGCTGAAATGCACAAAAGAACCATAAATGTTTCCTAATTTATTCACCGTATCCTGGAATTTAAAGAGATTAAGAAGGAAAGATATATCATTGAGATACAAAGAAATGTTTCAACAAGATATAGATAAATAATGGAGGTCACAGCACTGTGTGCTGGATGACTATCCTCCCTAATGAGCCTTTGTTAAGAAAATATTTTTATTTTTATTCTTTACAAAATATACTAATCAAACTCCATTAGTCTCAGTGACTTTTCACCTGTTTCAGTAAAGTATTCCAGATTATTGTCTTCACTTTTGAAACAGCTATTCCAGGCTACTCTCATAATTTTCCTAATTCATTTTCTGCTGGTGTATTGTTTTCATTAACACTTTTTATACTTTGGAGCATTCTTTTACCTCTACTCATATCTGTTTCTTAATAAGTCAGGCTGACCTCCTGTATATCACAGAAAGCTACCGCTCAAGCAGCTGCCTCTGTATTATGCCAAATCAGTTGCCCTTGACACATGATTATATTGTACAGTAAGGACACATACCTTCCCTGAGGCATCTTAGTTTCAATATCACAAATTGAAAATGTATGAAGTGAGCAAATTTGCAATTATTTCTCATAACTATAAATTCTCTGGGCTCTGATTGAAAGATCATATGACATGAGACTTAAAAGAATGATAACTTCTCTTTCTGATGGTGCATAATTTTTAAACGGTAGTAATATGTAAAAAAAAATAATGTGGTGCTAACCTGAATGTGAAAGGGATAATTTTTTGCCACTCTGAGATTTAATAGCAAATTATGAACATATATAGAAATTCATTCTTGATGTAAACTCAGATTTCCAAGTTAATTTTGTTTAGTGTTTCTCATGTACAGCCCTCCCACATATTTTTCCTTTCTTTTTTTAATAACATTTTTTTCTTTGAAAAAAGTATCCTTGAAGAACTCAGTCAATACAACAGCAAATCCATTTAGAGCTCTCCAAATTTACAGACTCTCTCAAACAGAGCTGTAACTGTAGTTTGATAAAGATAAATTACCCCTTTCTCCTCAGACTTCAGACTACTTACTGTGTGTGCAATAGGCAATTCATAGGAGTACCTGTAGCACCACAACCTCTAAAACAGGTTCAGTGGAATTAGACACAAAAGAGTAACTGATTTCAATCATATTTTTTGAATTCTATTTCTTTGTTGGAGAGTACTTAACACACTATTATCCCAGCCACTGAAAATTAAAATACACAAATGCCTTGATGCAAGATCAAAAATATCATTCCATCAGCACAACTGCTCAAAAATATTTTATCAGGGAATTATCTGTAGAATCAGAAAGTGTTAAGAAAGGAAAGAACATATATTTAAAGTTGGATAAGTCAATAATTCCCAAAAATAAAAATAATTTTTCTTATCACAAGACGAACAAGGAAATCCTCACATATAAGATATTTAAGGGTCAGAACACTGGGATTTTATTTTTCTGGTCTCTTATTTTTGAACAGGTCAGTAGAAAGCCTAATCAAGAGTTTATCAGGATCCATTTGTATCTAGTGTACATTTATTGTACACATTCAGGTATGTCCTGTAAGCCTTCCTAATTAAACTTCTAAAGATTTCATAAAGTTTTTCAACAATTATTAGTCTCCAAAATATGCTAAAGGTTGTGGCAACATTCTGTATTTTTTGTACTGCAGCTGCAACAAACCTTTTTGTTAGATAAGAGAAAAAACATATGCTCTGTAGCTCTCATGACAAAAACATAATCAATAATGACAGCAAACATTTAAATATGTCGTAGCAAAATAAGCTGAAAACTGTACACAACCAATAAATAAAAAAACCTGACCTGAAAGGGAAAATGACAGTGACTAAAGACTGCAAAAGAATGTTTTATAGCAAGATCAGTATCAGTCTACACCACTGGTCTTATTTATTGTAGTTACTTTGGGTTAACAAACTTTCTTTCTTGACACGACAATCAAGACCTGTAGGAAAATCTTGGTGCTTGATAGGCTCCTAGAGAAACACTTACCCTCATGTGCCCAGGTTTTGTACTTTTCTACAGCCTACTAACTCATCACTAAATAGGCTATTCTGTTACCTAAACATATAAAGAGTTGCCAGAATTAAGGAGTTAATTTATAATAAGTGTCAAAAACTCATGTTGCATAAATTAGTGACTTCTGAATAGAATTTGATTTAAAAATGTTCCTCCAATCCCAGATATTGAACAACTCTGAAGGATAATGAGTTATTTGTTACAAAATGACACTGAAGAAAATGAAGCAGCCATTACAGATGTGCTCAGCAATAGCTCACAGATAATCTTGGGTATGAGAGTGAGTTTTATAGAGAGAAGAGATGCTGCCCATGAGAGTGCTCTTATCTGAAAATGCCTCTTACGATTTTTAGCATACATTTGGATAGCTGCCAGTGAGCTTATTTTAAAATGTCACCTAAAGTACAGATAGCTCTTCTATCAGTAGAGAGCTAAAGAGTGCCACTTTGAGACTTGACCGCATGACATTGTGTCAGGTGCAAAAATCATAACAAATGAACCAAGAGAACTTGGCAGACTACCTCATGACTTCTTAACACAAATTGCTATGATAAAATGCATTGCTTCTTAAAGAGAAATGTCATTTGAACCCAAAGCTGGAATTATAACATCTGGTCTTTATTCTGTTTAAGTAACCAGAGGTTAAGGCTGTGTCTTCTCTGATAAACACTTAGGTTAATACTTCAAAGCAGGAAAGGGATCTATGAATTTTAAGTACAATTCTCAACTGTGAACTTAACTTTTTGCCTTCCCATTTCATTCCGATTGCTGATATTTGTAGTTTTAGAATAGCAGTACTGTTCCTTTAAATAATGAATTAACAATACAGGAACTAATTCTACTATGCTGAATGACAAAGATTAAAATATTTGGATAATATCTTACTCTATGTGAATGAATGGCAAAACTCATTAATTCAAAGCCAGGAATTCCTGATATATATTTCTGCATATATATTCAATAATATTGGATAAATATTAAATCAAAGCACAATTTATCTATAACATAGATAATATATTTTAGACTTTTTTTTAGCTTGTTCTAATGCCCACTGTACTTAACTTTTTCTTTTTTTCAGAAGGCCTGAAAAATGATGAGGCCAATCTATTACTTAGCTCATATCACCACCCTTTTTCTAGAAGATCCGTTAGCCAGTAAACATGTCATTAATGAGATTTTTCCATTGCATGACAGAATCTAGCAGAAAACTTGACCTTATCTTTTTTGTGATTTCTGTATTATTTATGTGTCCTTAATTTCTCCATCTATCAATCTAAAAAGCTGAAATATTCTGACTAAATACATGGTTATCTTTAGGCATAGTCCGTGCCTCTTTGTAAAAGAAAAATTTTCCTAGGATAGCTGTGCCAGCTCTTCTGGACAAACATACTTTCTGGCTGTCACTGCTATATTGCCAAACAGATGTATGACAGCACACAAGAGTTTGCTGTCCATGGTTTTGTCGAGGTCATATGTGAGAGTGTAATTCTGATGAATTTTGAAATATCTAGCTTTTAAACCATTGATAGAAGCTACTAAGCAAGTCATTATTCTATCACAATATTTTTAACTTCATTCACTATTCTATTGATGAAATATATGTTTCACTGTGGTAATTTTCTTCAATGAGAAAGCTGTATTTAAGAGTATACAGGAATTTCAGTTACAGAAAAAGACAAGAATGCCATATCGCTCTGCAGAAATAGTCCTTTCTTTTCCATCAATGACTTCCATAGGATAGATGATACCAAGGGACTAAAGCTATTTCATATATAATTTCTTCTTTTAGGTAGAAGATTTCTTTAAATACAAACCCAAGAATTCTGTCATCCCATCAAGCTTATAAAACAACTGAAATTCCAAGTAGCCTGTTATCCTAAGCCCCACTTCTAGCTTATGTTCTGTACAACTAGTTATCCATCTGGATAATTCTGTAGTACCTAATTTAGTGCATGTTTGATACAATAATATATATGTTCAGTAATATATCCTGATTATCCAAATATTTTTTGTAGTTCTAAAAAGGAACACTGATGTTTGTAAATAGGTTTGACAGTGGCACCTGCATCCTGACATATAAACAATTATTTACAATGCTTGTGATGTTCTCGACAGCATCTTCCTTTTAAATAATAAAAAGTGCATCAAGAAATTTTTCATTAAAATTCTGAAACCCCTCAAGCTAAAAAAAATATTTTGAGTAAACAAATTATACACTAGAGTGAAGTATGTGTGCTACCATACATCTCATGAGGCAGTAGTCCTAGCATGCATTCCCTTTGCATATACAGGAGTTTTTCTTTTGGAAATATTTTTTTTTTACTAAGTTCAAAATTCTAATTCAAATTTTAAAGCATTTATTTTTTTTCATTAATTTATTCACCAACACAGATCCTTAATGGATTACTTTGGAAACCACAACAATCTTCAAAACTATATGTACTAGCTGTGGAAAACAGGGGTGGTTTAAATTTCTCCATCATTCACCTCTCAGGGGATCCATTATGGCTTGACAAGGAATCTAACTCTCTAAGTCATAGCCTCAGTGTCTTTGCTGCAGAAGGAAGATTTCATGATACAGGTGTAGTTAAACTAAGTCTGAAAATGAGAGATACATGAGTCAGTACAGCATACCTCAACTAAATAGATTTTCAGAGGGAAGGCTCAGTAGATTTGGCCCAGCATAGTGAGTCATATTTTCTGGGATTTACCTTAGAGTTTATCCATAGTTTTGAAACATGTTTTGTGAACCAACAATTTCTTTGAACCCTGCTCAAGGCTGCTCACCTTGTGCTGTGTTACAAGCTATGAACATACCAACAGAGGCAAGAATCAGGACAAATGTCATTACATTTACATAGTAGTAGGTGTAAAGCGTGACTGACTTATTTCATGAGTCACCAAACATCTTTCAAGCAGATGTAATGTTCTGACACTACTGATTCAAGGAATTTCTTAATTTAATTATGTCATTATTAGACAAATATGACTGACTGAATTTGGAGATTCCACTAATTCAAACTTAATCTGTAAGAACACATTCTGGACTAATATTCAACCTGTTTAGAATGGAACCAAAATAGACTATTATTGTCACTGCAAATTGCTTTTAGAAATGAACAGACGGTATCAGTGATTAATGTTCTCTACTTTTTGTGTAACCTAATAAAGGGCAAGGATAAGTTTCATGTATTTGATTTCTTTCTGTTAAATTTCCTGTAACTCTAGGACTTATCTTCACTGCTTTGTCTGAACCTCTGTTCTCTTGAAATGCATTGTTCATACTCCTAGATGTGCTCAACCCAGCTTTATTTTGATTGTAAATTGATCACACCATCATCACAATTGAAAGTAATTGGAAATAGAAATTGCAACCAAAAGAAGTCCATTTACAAGAAAATCTTTACAAAATCAAAGCTCCAGGTATTGGGCTGGAGGAACGTTCTTCCTAAAGCTCCCTGATTCAAACCACAAAGTGAATGTATAGAAGGGATGAATTGGCAGAAATAAAAAACCTAAGGAAAATACATTAATCATACATGTTTTTAATGAGTTCTTTTCCTTGTTAAAATTAAAAATATAAAAGAAATTAAATGTTTAAAACAAGTCTGTATCTTTGCAGACTTGTAACTGATTAACAAAGCAAAAAGGATGCTCAACACTGACATAAGTATCTCTACTGCATTTTGATTAAAAATAGGGAATATTCTCAAGGGGGTAAGAAATGAATGTGAGATCAGATGAAAAATATTAAAAAGCCCCTAAATATCAGATTACTCTGACTAATACAGAATTGGGAAAAAAAAAAAAAGATCAACATTATCTTTGTTTTTCTCCCACTTTATTTTGAGCAATTGTTCACTTCCAATAAAATGGCTTTTTAAGTTGCCATAACTCAAATTTAAATAATTTCCTCCATTATTAAAAAAAAAAAAAGAGAAAAGAGAAATATTTTACATGTGATTCTAAGTGGGAAATTTTATCATGTGACCCTGCTTGACAGACACTTGTGTGTATTGCGTATTACTTAATTTGTGCCAGTTTAATGTGCATTCATGTTCAGACTTCTTTTTTCTCAGTTACTCTCCAGCTTAATGGGAATATTTTCTTGTTGTCAGTATTTGAGCCTGCTTAATAAATTAACATTTTCCTTCATCTTAGAGAAGGGAGAAAAGAAATTAAAAGATTTCATAAAAGAGTGAATGAAGTTATATCTTTTTTTTTCCTGCTACATAGTTCATAAACCTGTTCAGTTATAAATTTAAAAGAGTCCTTGTCCACCACATTGCAAACAGATATGGAGTATAACATGATACCTATCTCAGATTCAGTTTCTAGAAATAAAAACAAACCAACCAAAAAGACAAGAAAATAAGTATGGAAGTATATATATAGCTTTTCTCCTGTTCTTGCACAATATCATAAGAAAATACAAATAATAAGATTAGACCTCTCTGCTATCTCCCATGGCAATTATAGATTAAGAGAATTTTATATGTTCACATGAACAGATTGCTGTAAACAGGATTATTTTGAAGGCCAGTTTGTGGTACTATTTTGGAACTGGTGTTAGAGAAAGGAAGATAGAGCAGTAGCCATGAGTAGAACTTTATGTTTTACTTGGTTTTAGTCTGCAGAAGTATATAGACCAATCATAATGTAGAAACTAAAATTGAAGCTGATAAACAAATGGTCTCTTTTCAAAAGCTGAGAAGCTTGTTGTAAGTGTTAAAATCTTGGTTTTAAACTATTCTGAGGAAAGTTCTAAAAAGAATTTGTTATTTTTCTCCTTTTTTCCTTTCCTTCTTTGTCAGTTATTTTAATTTGAAAAAATGAAAGTCACATCAGAACAGGGAGGCTCAAGAGTATAGAAGAATGAAAAATTTAAAGAAAAAAAAGAGAACATTTAATAAAAAACTGCTTAATCTTCTTTTAAATGTAGCTAACTTTGTACAATTTTAGGAACCTAGAGAATGCATATTAGTCATTAAACAAAAGTTTTGGGAGACCAGGGTCTCCCAAACAACAAGGGTTCACATGAGGGGTAGTATGATTATACCACTGCATAGAAAAATACAGATGAATGTCATTAGGGCAAATACAGAGAAGCAGAAAAATCTTGATGCTGTGAAAGAACTGTTCAGCAATAACTAACATATCAGGGTGTTATTAACAGTGTTTTCATCACAACTTTGATCTGTAGCACCATGAAAGCTACAATAAGGAAAATTACTTGTCTAAAACCAGTCCAAAATGTAATCTAATTGAACTTTCATGGTCACTTTNTTCATTAAATTGTAATTCTGACTTATAATCCTTCTTGTGGTGGGTCCATTTCTCCTGCCTGTTTACCCTTAAACCAGCACACTTTCCTAATAAAGAAATATATTTCAAAGTACTTCTCACATGCCTTAAACTAGTCACAAATATTTGAAATTACTGATGTAATTTTTCCAATATTTACTTGATATTAAGACAAATTGAAAATATCTGAAGGTCAATGAAGAATAGAATAGGAATAGGAACAGGATAGAATAATTTCTGTTCAAAGAGCCCTACAAATACCAGTCAGTCCTGCTGCCTGACAGCTTCAGGACTGGCCAGAGGTTACAACCAGTTGTCAGGGTATCGTCCAACTATCTTTTGAATACTGACAAGCTTGGGCCATTGATCACCTCTCTAGGAAGACTGTTCCAGTGTTTAACTACTCTCTCTGGAAACATATGTCAAGTTTGATCTTGTCCTGATACAGCTTTGAGCTGTTCCCACATGTCCTGTCACTGGATTCCAGGGAGAGATCAGCACCTCCCTCTCCACTTGCCCTCCTCAGGTAGCTGTAAAGTGCAATGAGATGATCCTCAACATTCTTTTTTCCAAATTAGACAAACCCAAAGTCTTCAGACACTCCTCACAGGACATTCCTTCCAGCCGTTTCAGCAGTATTGTCGCTTTTCTCTGGATGCATGAAAAAGACCTTCAGATCCTTCTTGACTTCTGGGGCCCAGAACTGCTCACAGTACTCCAGGTGAGCCCACACCAATGCTGAATACATTGGTATAATTTCTTCTTTTGACCCACTGGTCATGAATGCTGGTTGGGATTTGGCCTCTGGGCTACCAGGGCACACATACCGAGCCTGCAGTTGACCAGCACCTCCAGATCACTTTCTACAGGGCTGTTCTCCAGCCGCTCTCCCAATTTATACTCGTGCCCTGCAATACTGCATTCTAGGTGCAGAATACAACAGAGTAGGATGACTTCTTGCATTTCTAAGAACCAAATATTATATTTTAATTTGTGTTAAGGTTGTGTTTAAAGTGTCTTAAATTAAATTTTGTTATTTTCAGTCCACTTATATTACTGTTTAATGGTGCATATATTTTTTACAAGAGAAAAAAAATATACACTTTATCTCATAGAAATGTTTTTCTATTGATGGTAAATTAAACATGAAAGTCAAGAAGGCACTTTCAGATGATTTCCAGACACTCCTCTCCCATATTGTTCAGCAATAACTAAAACATAGGCATGTTATCAAAACTGTGTTCATAACAAGTCCAAACCATAGCAACCTACAAGGTATACTTGTCCCTTGAGGGAACACCTCTCAGTTTGATATCATCAACAAAGTTGCATGCAAACTGTTGACAGATATATTGAACAGAACTGTCCTTAGAACTGAGCCCTGAGGAGCACCACTGGTGACAGGCTGCCAACCAGATGTAGCCCCATTCACTACAACCCTTTGAGCTCTGCCCTTCAGCCAGTTCTTAACCAAGCACTCTGTGTACCTGCTTATCTCACAGCTGGACAATTTGTCCAGAAGGAGATTGTGAGGGGCAGCATCAAAGGCCTTACTAAAAACCAGAAAAACTTCATACACTGCCCTACCCTCATCCACTAGGCAAGTGACCTTATTGTAGAAGGATATCAAATTAGTTAGACAGGACTTTCCCTTCAAGAATTTGTGTAGACTGTGCCTGATGATTGCACTGTCCTTTAAATGCCTTTCAGTAAAACCAAGTGTGACCTTCTTCATAATTTTTTCAGTTACTGAGGTTAAACTAACATGTCTGTAGTTTCTATATTGGACTTCTTTATCACATAGCAGAGAATTCACAACTCAACAGAAAGGGACATTTATTTTACCTTGCTCTTGTCAGACAGTACCTTTAGCAGATTTAGGTAGCAACAAGGACTGTTTTTCATTATTGGAACCAGATCAAGCTTTCATCAGGAGATACATACCCATTGAAAATTTTTGCAATTCTGTATATTGTAGACCTAGTTTCAGATTTTTCTTCAAGACTTTCACTGGATTTTGTAAGGATTCATCAGTAAGGACCCTTCTTTGGTGATTGTATCTTTGATGATTATACCTACACTGTCTTGCTTCAGGAAGTAGTCTAATATTTCACACTTTCTCAGATCCAGCTTTGTGCTTCCTTGACACCTAGGTTGAGTGTAGATCTGGCTTCCACTTTTTACTGAATACCAAGCAAGACTCAGGATACTTACAGATCAGTTTTCTTGTAAGATATCAGCAATTGTCTGTGAAAAAATCCATAGGCTTGTATCATTGCTATTAGGCTAAGTGAAACAGATACTGGGGTCAGGTCTGGTCAGTTTATGCTGCAGGTGAGGGGAAGGTGAGGTCTTCACTATGATGTGGCAAGGACTTTTTCTTAATGAGAGAGAAAAAAAGCTTTAGGCATGTATTTTTTTTTTATGCATTTGAGCTCTAGCTTTTCACACTTCTTATGTGATGTTTTATGATCTTATGGCTGTTTTCAAATGTTGAGGTAAAGACCTCATCTAATTTCCTAACATATCTAATTGCTATTACTATGCAAATATTTTAAAGGTATCTGAAGTCAGATACAGAAAACATGTTAATACAAAATACATCTTCCATGCAGGTTTTGTTTATGAGAAAGATGTACATCTAGGGCACAATTCTTCTTTATAGACTTAAGCATATCTACTTTATTTTAAGCACCTGTTTCTCTTGACTGACTACAAATTGACAACAGAGTGGCTAGTCCAGATGTAGACATCCATATTGCAGACACCTGCTGCTTGATGAATCTAGCTCTATATATTTTTTCTGTAAATAATTTAAAGGAAATTACACAAGAGAAAACAAGATTGTGATATTATTCAATGTTTAAACGTTAATCTCTTGTGCTCCATTCTGGGAATTTTTACCAACTCTGCTAGCAATTTGTCAAAGGCCAACAAGAAAACAGCTAAGTCAAGCTTGCAAAAAAGATATATCAAAATACCAAAAAGGTGTAACTATACTGTTGATTACCACAAACTAATGTAATTTTTTTATTATTAATTTAGGGCGGGAGGGGTGGTTTTGGTTTTGGTTTGTTATTTTTTAGTCTCCTTTCGGAGAGTAGCTATGGAGAGTAGCTAAACTAAACCCAGAGTTAAGAAACCTTAGTTTTAGTATCAGGCCTATGGGAGGCTCAATATACAATTTGTACTACATACTTTCAAAAATTAAGAGATTCCAGTATAAGAGAACTGACACTCAATGCACTGATCTCTCCTGTGTTCATACTAACCTGTAACAACTTTGACCTTCGGTGATTAACTTCCTAAGCAAAGCTGAATTCTTAAAAAATCAATTACAAGGAGAGGAATACTGTTAAGAAACTGCAGATCATAATAAGGGTTTATAGTTTGTGATTGTTAGATTTAGCACTACTAAACACATGTGGACAGAGTTATTAACAGTAATTGTATTGATCTCTGTAGTACTGACTGTATTTTGCACATGTGCTGAAGACACGAAGGAATAAAAATTCCCCACTGAAAATATCTGCAGTCTAACTTGACAGCACAAACAAGGAAAGAAAAATGTTGAACAACTAAAGTCAGCAGAAAATGAGAAAGACATGCATGAGTACCACTACCTCCAAAAAGCTCTCACTTGTCTTTGATGCCTCAGTCTTAGAATTCAGAATTTATTTACTCTGGAGTTAGTAAGATTTCTCTACGTCTACTTGTGTAACTTGTTATTTACAGTAACCACTACTAATAGTTCCCAGACTTTTTAGTGATGGAGCCACTTCTGTATAATGGGTTCTAGTTCCATCAATATTATTATCTTAAATACTGGCATGAGTAAGTAAGCTTCTGTGAGATGAGAAATCCAATTTATAACCAACACAACTCTGCTTGGGTCATGACCTCTAGCATAGCTCTGCCAGTTCAAGCTATGACTTCACAGAGCAGCTCTAGGCACTAAAGAGATACATGCATTAAAGATCTGTACTTCAAACAGACATCTCCAGAAAAACTGTGTCTTTAGTAATCTGATCATCTACACCAAAAAAATGCCTCTGAGTTGGAAGGGAGAGAGGTACATTTCTCTGAAAAATGAAACTTCTTGTATTGTTTTTGTGCAAAATTGAACATCCAAGTCCTATAACAGATGACTGCAGCACTTTCTCACAATCAACAGCCATCAACAGTCTCTTGAATCATTAAGGTGATGAGTTCAAAGTATCAGAAATTACTAGTTCATGTCCTTTCAGACTGAGTGAACTCATCTTTCTTGTCTAGCTTTTTCAGTCTCAGAGAGATCCTGGACTGAGTGTGCATATAACACGCTCTATGAGCAATAACTTTTGAATTAACAATATAATTGGTATTCAAGTTTACTCTGTGTCAGTCAGTAAACAGAAGAAAGACAGTTTTTCTCCAGCACCATAGCATAGATTCCAACTCTCCTTTTAAAATTTCTAGAGTAGAGGTGTCCATTCAGGGTATGATATGGATGTCTAGCCTTCCAAGAAACGCAGAAGGGAGTCAACAAAAATTAATTAGTGTGATCTGGAGAGTTTATATCTATTGTCTCTCTATAATTAGTTGAGCAGGTATAGATTCAGTTGCATGAACATATTTTGAGATGTTCTACCTTATTTAAAATTTCTCAGGGGTGTTGGACCAGATGGGGTTGAACTAGATGATCTCCAAAGGTCCCTTCCAACACTAACAATTCTGTGATTCTGTGTTATTCCAACACAGTGTTGAAAAACATGGTATGGGATCTACAGAAATCCTGTCCTCTTCTGACAGAGCAGCTGGAGGGGACACTGAACAGTATATATGTCTTTCCAGTGTAAGAATAAAAATATAATTGAACCCAGTACTTAAACAGATTATTATTAATTGATATTCTTTTTTATATATTTGTAGGCATACTAAGAAAAAAAAATTGAGGAGAAGATGTTGAAGAATTTGAAGAAAGTAATTTAATTCCCTTTAACAAGTTCAGATGAGCTAGTTGTCTGTAAGACTTTGAGTAAAACTCAGGGTATGAGGGTGGTCATTAGCTGCAGCAAAATAGCAGATTCTGGAGAATTCATGTAGATATATAAATCCTCTTGGGTTTTTACATCCAAAGCTGAAGCAACGGTCTTCAATCTTAGTTTAGAATGCAGATTCTTCTGAGAGGGCTTCAGTATCCCATCCATCCATTTCAAATAATCAACACATAATGATTCACTTCAGCAGCCTGATTAGAGCTGCAGATACTATGAACCAATAATCCAGGCCTTGTCTATAGATTCTTAAAAAAACATGACTTTTTTTTCCTCTTCCTTTGACATAATCCCCTGATTTAAAATATTTGTGCTCAGTCCCATCTTGAGGCAAAGGAACAAGCAATTTTGAGAGGTATCAAGTCAAGTCAAGAATAATTAAAAAAGGATTTGATGCAATGAAACCCAAAGAAATCCTAGGTCTATAGCAAAACTGTTTTAATAAAAAGATTAAGAAAAAAGGGAAGAGGCTGATGAATGTTGCCTGTTAGGCAGCAACACTACCTTAACCCTGTATGTACTTCATGTGTTAGCCATACATTTACAGGGGAGGGTAAAATTAAGCCCATTTAAACTGATTATCTTTTTCACTATAAATGTCTATTTATTTCAAAATACTGGTAAAAGAAAAAATGGTACATTAAAGAGCTTTGTGGACAAGCAACAAAATAAATTCTTTGTAAAATAATATTCAGATCTGTTGTACTGCTTCTCCCCCACAAAACCTTTATAGTGATTTAACATGCTTCTTTCTTATACATCTTGCTTTGATTGAGATATAAAACACATTTTTCCCATATCACATGAAATTCTTCAAATATGTCATTATTCTTGTTCATATAAAGCAATTTCTTTCACGACAACACACTGGTTTTCCCTTGCTGTTATTTCGGTGGGTTTTGTTTGTTCTTTTTTTCAACCATCATCAAAAGATCAATCTGTTTGCAATACTGTGGGCAAATCCAATCCATTTTAAAAATAATTTTCGGTCCAAACTACTGAAGAACAATCATACAGAAATTGTATTTTGGAATTACAAGGCAATTTATAAACTTACGTTAATTCTATAGCTTCAGGCAAGAAATGTCTAATGTTATGACTTTGCCCCATAAAGTGTTTCAAATTGAATCCCCTACCTTTGGGACATAAATTCATCTAGGCCACATTTCAACACATCTGCAAAAGCAACGATTCTTTAAGGGAAAAGATTCAGGTTTAACAGAGACCTGTTGCCATCTTGAAGGAGTATGGAGAAGGTGGAATATGACAGCTCTCAACCATCTTTACATCTTCTCAGCTTGTGGAGCCAAATTATGCCTTTTCACAACTTGAAGCTCTACTTTGCTTCCTGCAGCAGACAAGCCAAAGGGACTAATCTGGCAACCAGAACAAGAGCTCTCTGATACTCAGGGACTGTGGAGCAGATGTGATGTAGAACAAAATTTCCGAGATCCAAAACCAGAAAGGAACCTGCATGTAAAGGGAATCAAAGCCTGGCTGTTTGAGCCCATTGAGTCTACTTTGCAGTTCTATTAACAAGAAAGGAAAAGATGAGGGTTTATCTCAATATATAGGAGAACTAAATTTTACAGTTCTGGCTTATTAGCTTTGGACCCTTTGGGGGTTAAAGCTTAGAAATGTGTAAAGTTATAAGTAATGATAACTGATTGTAAGCTATTTTTTAACTTTTAAACCTGTAAGTAATTTTTAAGGAAATTTAGATTATGAGAAATAGTTTCATAGTTAAGGGAAAAAAAAATCCACAAAAAACCCGAAGCCAACTGAAATAAGCGAAATACAGTGAGTCTCATTCCAATTTATACTGGGCAGTTTTATGCTATTCTACTACTTCAGAGAGGTTTGAAAATACTTGAAAAAGTAATTTCTGTCTACTTTAAAGCCCATTTATACTGCCAGAACAATGATAAGAGTCACTCAGCTTCTGAGAGTTGCAGCAGTCAGTCAACATTGGTCAAAAAATTGTGTGCATGTCCTCATTATAAGTGTCTAAAACTGTTATTCGTCATGAACACATAAAAACTTAAAGTCAGTAAACCAGTAAGGAAAAGCTGTCATGTGAGCCAGGCACCCAGTTACAGAGGATTTTACTCAGGAACTTTCAGATTGAAAAACATTAATTAACTTTGCTGGGAGCAGAAACACATTTCTTCAGAGTGGCCCTGAAGTTCCCTTTAGTAGAGAATACAGACCAGTTGGAATGACCTTTGCACAATCTTTAGATAGCAAAATTATTTGGACAAAATCTTCAATGACCCTTTGCAGATGGTAAATATTGAAGCAAACATTGAAGCAAAAGTTTTGGAATAGGTGACTAATCAAGCCTGTGTTGGTTCAAATTGCAGCTATTCATTATAAATGACTGAACCAGTTCTTCAAAGGAGTTATTTCAGAAGAAAACACAATTGAAAAAAAATCATTATGATTAGCAGCAAAAGTTGACAAAATTCTCTGATCTGAACTTCTGATGTGCAGCTACTTTGCAAAAGTAAAAAAGAGCTAAATAATTCTTGGACGACAAAATTTACGGACAAAAAGTGCCAAAATACTAAAGCTACAATATTTTAAAAATAATTATAACTTTTCCAGAGATATCCCTCTTGAATTTATCCCTTTTCCTCACTTACTTTACTCACTGTTCCAAAAGATCAAAAATACATTTCTAGTATATATATCGTAGAATATATTAAAAAATATATTAACTCTCACATAATACAGCTGGAGAATTGAAAATATTCAATTTATAATTGTCATTTTGCAGTAGACTACTTGTTGAAGTTGGGAACACTTTTTAAAAAGCCACCCACCTCTAAGAGGTAAAGATTCATCATGATCAAATCCTTGAGAGTCATTAAAATTAAGGACCCTGCTGAAGAACAGCTTCAGAGAAAGACTTGCAGAGAATAAAGATTATCACAGACAGACAAACACATGGTACATGTGACACTAGTTCCAAAGAAATTAAACTTTATTCTGCAAGCTAATTCCAGGCATTGCCAGCTAATGAGCAATAGCCCATGACAGAAGTGAGACAGAGGTTTTTCTTCTTTGCTTGTCTTCACCTTCTTCAATATTGATGCCAATTCACAATGCTGAAAAAGTTTTAACTGGTACACTGCAAGTTTGAAACTTGGAATATATTCTCACAGTTTGTTCAATGTGGAAAATTAATTTCAATTTACAGTTTGCATTTCTATCATTTCAACTATCTTTAAAATGTTTGGTTTAGTGTTAGTCTTTTGTCTTGGTGAAGCTGGGATGTACCATACTGTTTCTAAAACTGCTTGTGGTAAATAATCCAGACTGCATATGTGAAAATACAGTAAGTTCTCTTGTTGTACTGTTTGATGGGTTTCTTTGCACTATACTATTTATTAGATATAGCAAGAGCCTCCTACTTGTGTTGATTCCTTTCCTCTGGAAGGAATACCATGCATAAGAAGTTTATTAAGGAACACCAGAGTACTCTTTCTAGAAGCATGTATCTCAGCATCACGGAAACCCATTTTCATATGCCTTCACAAATTCTGCATTCCTTCCAGACCATCTGCTTAACAGATAATAGAAACAGCTGACACATATTAAAGTGTCATTCAGGTTTAAGGGAAAGAGATTTCCTGGATTAATGATTAACAAATGGTAGCATTAACTGGTTGATGAATCTTTCAGAACCCCCTTATATATATAACATGATGAGGAAAAGGCTTCTCCCTGCCTGACTTTAGACTGACTTGCTGAAGAATTTCTTTGAAGAAGTGAGATTGAGGAGATAAGGGTCAAAGATTACAGTGCTCCTATCATCAGTACTAATTCAGGAACAGACTAAGAAAAGAGATTCCTATGCTATATTATATTTCAAAATCAAAGTTTTGCATTGTACACCATTCATTTCTCAGTTACCTGCACATAAAACATGCATGAAACCCAGGAAACTGGATTTTAAGTTCTTTAGTCTCTAAAGTCAGACTTATTTTGCACAGTTAATTTTTCTCCTAGGCAAAAGATTGGAATTAAAAATCAGTGGATAAGAAATGGTCAGTACACAAAGACATTGAAAATGTGATATATTAAGTATGTGCTACATATTATGAGTGTGAACCACAAAAGTTGCTTCAAGCCTATAAATAGGTAATACCTTTTGCTACAAAGTAATCAATTTTTCGCAAAGACAATTGTAGCTCACCTGAAAGCACCTTCACATATAAACCACGAAAATGAAAATACCATCTCTCTCAAACTATACCAGTGGTTTTTGTCCTCGGTGCCCATTCTATTAACCTTTTTAGTAATAACATTTTTCATTCATTTACTTTCTCAAATTCTTTCCTACTCAGGGTCACTACATCTATTTCTGAACCATTCTAAAGCACACCTAGGAAATGCATTGATAAATGCACATAAACAGCTAAAATAGCAATTTTATATTAATTTGGACTTGCCTTAAGCTAATTTTAGTTATATAAGTGGAAAAGGGGCAGTGGTGTAGTGCAGGGTAATAGTGGTATTGAAGTAAAATGAAAATTTTACTTGAAATTGAAGTATTTCTGAAAAGAACTGCTTGGCTGTAGTCTAAAGCATTACATAAAACGTTAAGCCCTATAACTCCAGTAAAAAAACAAGTGGCAATTCAACAAGGTGTTCAAAAGAACAATCTTTTCTGCTTGGGTGACTTCTGGCCAGTGGATAGAAGGAAGGCCTAATTTAGCATCAATTTGTACCATATGAGGCAGTAGGTAGAATCAGAGGCAGTCTATGGAACTCATCCAATAATGCTAAGGATGTCTGCAGCTCAGACATTCTTTTCAAAATCTTGCCTACATCTTTCAATTCATATTTAGTGCCATGCCCTATCACAGCAGCTGGCCTCCCTGCTGCATTTGATCAATGGTTCAATAGAACTGTTGACCCTTACC
Organism: Sclerurus mexicanus; assembly: GCA_013396755.1. NCBI lineage: Eukaryota > Metazoa > Chordata > Aves > Passeriformes > Furnariidae > Sclerurus > Sclerurus mexicanus. Next base: position 65,192 of record VWZF01000204.1, on the reverse strand, counting down.
TGAAAGTTTTTTTCTGTGTATATGATACTCTATTGTATCTACATTTGTTCTACAGCTATTTCTGTAGTTAGTACTTTTAATCACTGAAAATAAAAATATTTCCTTTAAATTCTCTTTAAAGTAGTAATATACTGTGTTCTGTACTCTTCATGCCATGAAGGTCAAAATAAACTTATTAGGTGACATTTTGGATGCAGTCATTTATCAATAGCAAAAGTTGAAATTACCACTGTGGTAATAAAGAAAAGGTTGAAAGGAGTGAGTGAAAAAGACAAGGGAGGTGGGGTGAGTGGGATGTATGGCTGCAGTGGAAATATACTTCTTAATTATGCATTGACAACTCTTCCATTTCCACCATGACTGAAATATCCCAGATTAGCCAATAAAGATTGTTGTTAAATATTAGATTTCTAAAAATAACACTATCTTTGCAAAATGGCAAGTTACAGTAAAACTAAATTGGTATAATAAACTTTTGTGTTTTATTGGAAGATTTAGTAATTTTTACAGTAAAATTTGTTCTCACATGTACTATTTTTTCTCTGTCAAATGCAAGGGGGTTTTGGGTTTTAATCTATCCTTTTTCTAAAAATTCTACAGATGCTCATCTTCTTCAGAGCGGCTAAAGCAATTCTCATTTGCAGTCAGTGCCTGATAAGTGCAAAGGAATTATCTCAAGTGCAAGACAAATGTAAATAAAAATCTGCTGAACTACATTTTAAATGTACTTTTTGAAAATTATAATGTCAACCACTTATTGAGCAGATATGAAGAAAAGTGAAAAAAAATCTTGGAAAGATCTAATGTGAAAGTGGAACAGTGATGTTAAGAATAGAAAGGTAAACTGAAGAAAATAGGTCTGTATGGGAAGCTCAAATATTTAAGGTCTTTAGCATCAAAGAAAACTGAAATCAAAATGTAATATTTTAAAGTGAAGATAAACGATTGTTTCCTAAGGAGGAGACATTCATTGCATAAAGAACTGGTTGCTACAACCCCATGACAATAAGTAGATCAAATTTAATCTAGAAGGTGACAACTGAAATCATCAGATGGTTGATTGCCTTCATTGTCAGGCAAGGAAGAAAAAATTATTCAATATTTTTCATCATTGAAGCTTCTGATTGTATTCTTAACTGAGCTTGATTTATGTCAGACATACTTCATACACTAGATAAGATAGAGATGTAAGAGATCTAGATATCAAAGTAAAGGTCATAGAAAATATTTTCACAATAAAAGGACTAGCAACTAACAAACTTTTGTTCCAGAAATTTATGCATCAACTAGAAAGATCTGATTAAAAATAAAAGAATTGTGATGTTTCAGTGGGTCACTTCTGCAGGACAGTGTTTCAATTTTTTTTTTTTGCTAGAAAAACAATAATTAAAGAAACCCCTCTACATAAATAAATTCAGTGCATTGTCATTTACAGAAAAAAATATAAATCCCAATAAGAATATGAAAAAAGGTAATTTTGATCAAATGGTTGTCACTTGCCAAATGTACAAAAACAATACTGATTTAAAGGAAATCAAATGTACATCCACTCACTAGGAGAAAATATTCTCTGACAGACTTCCAGTAAAATTGAAAAATTAAAAAGAAGAAACAACTTCTAAGCTTCATAAAGTTTCTCAGCCTACAGAGGTGCCAAATTTAAGCAGCATAATATGGCTACAAGATTTCCCAAAATTTCTTCACATTGAGCAACACCTAAGAATCATTCTAGGAAGGATCTATTTAGTGGATTGAGGTCTCCTCATGCACATACAGATATGCTTCTCAAAGCTCAGCATGAAACTGAAGTTATTTTTAAAAATTCAAAAAGGAGGTGGTCATCTCTGCTTTTCAGAAGTGAACTAAAAAGTAATTCTGTATAGGAAAGAGTGAATTTAAGTGAAGAGAACTGAACATGCTGTATCAATGCCATTTTATATCAGCAGGTGGCTGAAAGGAAAGTGTTGTAAAAGAGTCTGAGAAGTAGTATGTAACTGATTTTTAGAAGGGAAGACTGAAAAGGCATGAGAACCCATAACCTCAAAATATAAAAGATGATTGCATGTAAATATAGTCAAAGAGGAAAATAAATGACTGTTGTAAAGGCTTTATAAAAATGGGACAAGCCTTTATTCACCTATCTTAATCTTGTCTAACAACACCAAATACCCTCAAAAAAACCTAAGCATCAGTTATGTTATATATCAGTTATATATCAGCATCCTAAAAACTTAGCAACTCAGCCTTGTTTCATAGTTTGTTTCGTAGTTTGTTTCTCAAGGGCTCAAGGAAGCTGAAGTATAAAGTGCACAAACTTCTGCTTGTAATGATGCCTAAATGTTCGGAGTGTATTTTGTAGATTTTTAGAGTTTCAGAAGTATAAGTTTTCTTGCTCACATATAAAGTGGTGTTAGAAGTGACTAAAGTGATTTTCTCACACATTCTCAGGCTTTCTGAAGGTCATGATGTTTTTCAGAGACACCTGCAAGATAACTTGAAGTCAAAACAATAGAAAAGTCCAGAAACCCTTGGAAGTGGTCCAGGGGGCATAGCCGAGGACCCCGATGGGTGGACCACTGAAAGAAATTGAAATTATGATTGGTTATAGATGTCCAACATGTTAATTGTTAGGAAGAGTATAAAAACTGCAACATTATGGGGGGCAGGGTTCTTCGGGGATTTTTGAATGCAGAGATCCTTGTTGAAACAACACACATTTTGTAGGCCCAGCAGAGGCCCAGAGCCCCCAAACTACCAATAAAGTTATTGTCTATCTTTCTCCATTAATGTTTTCTCTGAATGCCTATCGTCCAGGATTTTAGGCATCAGTAAAACAATTACACTTCACAGAGCAAAGAAGACATATAGGTGTAGGTAGAATAATCGAACATCACTGCATATATCAATACCTCTGCTTTCTCATCATCCTCTCTGGCTTTTTCTTCTCACATTAGGTTTCTTAAGGAAGTCCAAAGAGATTCCTTTCAGTTTTGCATCTCATCTATCACCATCCACTCTTTCATCAAATTGTTTCTTTTTTTTTTTTTCTGGTTTATGTTTGGAGTTTTCCTGGGGGTTTAGTTTGTTCATTTATTAGTTCAATTTTGGGAAGGAGGGGTGTTTGCTTTTTTCGTTCTCTTGTTTGTTTGTGCTTCTGTCTATTGTTTTAGAAGACATTTAAAAGCACACTTTCTTCACAACTGTATGATAGGTCTTGCTTTCTTAATCCTCTACCCCATGCTGATATATTATTTAGTTCTTTCAACGTGCAAAGCAGTTTTGAATAACATGGTTTGCACGATGTTAACGTCGTGTGGTGGGTTAACCAAGCCACCAAGTCCTTAACAGAACAGGAGGAGAAAATAAAGTGAGAAACTCATGGTTAAGATGAAGGCAGTTCAACAAAGGCCACATGTGGCCCTTAATAAAGGCAAAATCTATGAGCTAAATTAAAGGGAACAAAAAAACCCCATTATTCTTTGCTTAACATTAGGGAAGTAGGGTTGCTTTTTATTAACAAATGTGTTAATTGCAAAATCACCTTCTCCGTTCTCTTTTCTTTTAGCTTTTTATTGTTAAGCACAATGCTAATATGGTATGACATATTGCTTTGGTCAGTTTGGATCAGCTCTGCTGTCTGTGTCCTTCCCAAGCTCTTGCCCAGTCCCAGCCTACTGGCCTTTGGTTATGGAATTGGAGAGACATTCTTGATGCTGTGTGAACACTGCTCAGCTTTACCCAAAACACTGGTGTGTGTCCTAGTTCAGCAGGTGGGACCAGTTATCACTGCGTGGGGGAGATCAAAGCTATGTATTCTACCCCCTCTATTCATTTCCCAAGAACAATGGATCATTTGCCGCAGCCGCCCAGGAAGTCTTTAGCACCTTCACACCCAGCCTGAGGGGGCGTGGCTGCTAATGGGCCATCAATGGTTCAACAATACCCCATGACTCAGAGTTAATCACCCATTGTGTGAGTCCCCGCCCTGGGGGAGGGACTGGGTGCTCCCTGAAGGTAGATAAGCGGACGTAAGAAGACCTTGTGTGCTACTTGTCAGATCCAGAGGAGCAGCAGGACTTCAACAGGGGGAAACTATCAGTCTCAACCAGACCCCAGCCATCATCTGCACCAACAGGTTCTTTACTTCCTTTTGCTTTAGACTCGGGGGAACCACTCAGGTCTCAGCACAAGGGCTAACAAACCCCTTTGGTCTTGTGCCCTGGGACACTGGGTTATACTGCTGGGTTTTGGTGAGTTGAAAGCAGTTTTCTCTTTGTGTCAGTGTATTTATTGTAATACCTTTCATTAAATTGTAATTCTGACTTATAATCCTTCTTGTGGTGGGTCCATTTCTCCTGCTGGTTTACCTTTAAACCAGCACAGTGTGTTATCAACATCTCATGAGCTACAAATACAAAGTGCAGCAGGATGAAAACCACTATGGGAGAATTTAACTCTGACCCAGCCAGACCGAATACAAGATCCAGTTCTTTGTTCATGTGATCATGAAGGTTTTGTAATGATCACTCCTTCTTGGGACAACAATCTAAATGGAGCAGAAGGAAAACAAATGTTCTGATATTTCCTTAGCTATGGATAAAGTCACCCATGCTGCTCTCAGAAAAAAGTTTCAGAAGTGAAAATGAGCATGGTAATTTCTAAGATTAGCTCATTCCCTTTTTACATAAAAAAACACTTTTAAGCTTCATGCTGAAGTTTAAGAAACACCACTGGATGCTCATGTAGAGGCTGCAGTGCACTGAAAGTGCACATCCACCCTAGGTTGATGCTGGCTTTTTTTCCCTTGACATGCACTGAGATGTGTATTGGTAGTTGAGTGCCATTTTAAACCATCAGTCATTAAGGGATGCCACATTTTTTAGGTTTTCATATATTGTAGCAGAGTCCTCAAGAAGCAGAAAGAGCAGGCTGGGCCATAGGGTTTGGGGAGATGGGGGCAGCAGCACAGCCAAGCAGGGTAGTATCCTCGCCCACACAGGGTGACTCTGTGGTATCCCAACAAAGGGAGGCAAGCTCTGCCATGTCAGTAATGGCCCCATGGCCCAGCCAGACAGGCGCTCTGAGTGGGAAAGCTTACAGAGCTAGGTGGCAACTCCAAGGCCCTGACTTCAGCAATAAAGAACTTTTAATAGTTACAATACTGTTTGTGCAAATGGTAAAATATTAAATGCATGTTCAGCTACAAAGAAAGAGAGAATGGTAGAAGTCCTATCACAATATCTGCCCTTAGTTGCCTTACTGCTGAGTTAGTCTACAATGCAAGTTATCTGAATAAACATTTGGGTTTGTATGGGATAGAGATCATTTTCTTCATGGTAGCTGGTATGAGGCTATGTTTAGAATTTGTGCTGAAAAGTGTTGATAAAACAGGTATGTTTTTGTTATTGCTGATGTATATAAGGCTCCCAGAGAGTCAAAGCCTTTTCTGCTTCTCACACCACCCTACCAGTGAGGACACTGGGAGTGCAGAAGGAGTTAGGAGAGAACACAGCTAGGACAGCTGATCTGAACTGACCTAAGGGACAGTCCAGATCGTATGGAGTCATGCTCAGCCTATAGAGTTGGGAGAAGAAGGAGGAAGCAAGAGAGTTATGGCATTCCCGAGTCACCATTATGTGTGATGGACCTCAGCTTTCCTTACCATAAAACTGATAATCATATTTCTACAAAATATGATTTTATTTTTTTTCATTTCCTATTTTGTCTGTTGTGGTTAATTTCTTTACACTTTTAATTCTCCATCTGGTTCACAGGCACACATATATAATATCCCTGAGTGATATTTTCATGTTTCCAAAAGAGTAGCTGCAAATCTGTTAAGTTTGTCCTTCCAGGCATTTAGTAAGAGCATTATGAAAAAGAGCATAGATTTCCAATGTATTTCCAGACTTGACAAAGGTTATAAAATGTATTAATTTTTTCAGCACTAATCTTTCTATTTAGAGTGTAAAAAGATCACTGTTCTAAGACTTAAAAAAACCATACTGATGAACAAACAAATAAACAAACAAAAGATTTAGGGTAAGCACACCTGTATTAGCAGAAAAGGCCTCTTCCTAATATATTTGATTCCATTTGAAGAACTGGTTTAAGCTAATGCTCTGCTAGTTTATCTGCAGAAGCAATCTCTTTAAGTGTGGGCAAGACTGGGTATTCCTGTCCCTTTTCTTGTTAAAGGCATATTCTAAAAGGAGTTTAATATTAGTCACTTTAGAATAATTATCAATTTTAATAACCTGCTAATTTAAGAATTTACCTGTTTCTCATTATGTATTTGAGCATATTTTCAGCTCAAGTTCTTTATCCTATGCTATTTTTCCACTAAGAGGTCTGTCTTGTACACTTATATCAGAATATAAGTTAGCACAGCAGCATTCTCTGCTATTAAAATTAATGTCAGTACAATTATATAAACTTAAGTATATGAAAAACAAGTTATGTTGACCTTGGTTTTAAAAAGATTTATAAAATTGATTTGTTGCTTTGCATAAAAAAGAGAGATAAAATATTAGGCTTTTTAGAAAAAAAAATAGTGTGAGGAACTACCCTTTCCATGAATTAAAGGAAAAAAGGTATCAATCTGCTGCAAAGATTTGAATTCTAACTTCATGTATGGTGTTCTTTTCATGTTTCTAATCTTAGAGGGAAGTTGTGGTTGCAAGGGTGCAGATGACAAGACTGCTGTTCTCTATGGCAAAAATATATCTGGAAAGCTAAAGACTTACTGAGGCATGAATTACTGCTGGGCATAAGGAACAAATTTTCAATAATCAAACAATGTATTCTAATAATATTATGAATATTATAAGATCCAGTGAAAAGCAGTTTGTTTGAAGCCTCTAGTGCTGGATCCTGGCTTTATCAGTTTGCCCTGATGAAACCTCTTTTTCAGACTAATGTAAACACTATCTTGTGGACAGGTATAATATTGTTGCCTATGCCCAGAAGCACAAACAAAGAAGCAGAATGCTACGGGTAAAGAATTTGCCATCCCACAGAGAATGGTTTGAATTTCAGGCACTGCTTTAAAGAAACAAAACAGCTTGAAAGCATGAGTTTAGTTGAATTTTTATATTTTGGAAGCAAAGAGTGTGGATCAGAAATACTGTACCACACTACTTGTGTGTTCTGCACTAATTCATAATGTCTCATGTGAGTGATGAATGTGGGTATGTTGTTTTGTTTTCTTAAAACTTATATGTCTTCCATTATCTCCCTTTCCCTGTTCTCAGAGCTGTTGAGTTATGCTTTCATAATGGTGCTTTGCACCATTGTTTCTAGCAGTTGTCAGTGCTGCACTCAGAAATCTTACAATCAATTGTAAAGAACATCAAATATATCTCTCTACATAAAAACTGGAAAACAGTCTTTATATAAAATTAATGCCTTGTTACTTAAAATATCCTAGAAAATAAGGGGGTCCTGGAAATTGTAGTCTTTGAAGGCCCCAAGTGTCAGTTTGAAATATGCATCTAGAGAAGATAAGATGTTATTGTCTAGTTTCTGCAGCGATATTCACTGAAGAGAAAACAAATAATAGTTTTGCCAAAATGCTTCTCAGTACCATTTTTAACCACAGGAACTCCCACTAAATGACAGTTAAGAGTATAAAAGAGAAGAATAGTAGTTCAAAATACAGAAGGAGGTTTTTGGCATTTAAAAAGGCTTTGCAGTTAGAATTGTAAGAACATTAGTTCATACTAACTGTTACAAATCAGATACCTGAAAGGGTATTCCCAAGATGAATTATTAACTATACTGTTTTCTTTTATTCAAAAATCAGTGTAATTGTATGAACCAACGAAACTGCTACTAAATATTATGATTAGATCTTTTTTCTTGTAGAATAATACTGAACATATGAATATGATTTGATGTACCCTGACTGTAGGTGTATCATAGTGTTCTAAAAGATAACTTCCTTTCCTATTAATAAAAATGTTAGGCTAACTCATTTGGATATTGCAATGATTTCCTTTTGCTTAGAGAAAATATTGTGTCTGCACAGCTGTAGATTAGTGACTGAGATGGAGAGGGCTGTTAGACGTTTGTTGCGTCCTTGAGAGTTCCACAGTCTTTTATTCAGTGCTAGCAAGCATCTTCATAATCTTTCAACATATTAAGGCATTGGAAGTTTTACATTGTCATCTCAATCACTGAATATATTTAGGGTGCAATTTTTTTCCAATATATTCCATATCAACCATATTTCACATACACACNAAAAAAAACACCAACAAAATCACCTCCAAACCAACAAATATAACCCCCCTCAAAAAACAAAACAAAACAAAAAAAAAACATTGCAAAGAATGACAGTTTAGCTTACTCACATGTATCCAACATTTTTAGAATACAGGCACACACACTAAAGTTTTATGGTCTCTTTGCTAGTTTTATTTTACCAGTGATACACCACCAGGGTCACGATTTCATTTGTACTTCTGAATAAAATATTCTCCCTAGTCAAATGATAGGTGTCTAAAAGAATTTGGATCCTCATTTTTTGATTATGTAGGCAGTGCAGCTTGGTTGGAGTATGTCTCAGTTCAGGTCTGTGTTCTTGACTTTTTTCTGAAGAAAAAAAATAATTAGATCTATGCAATGGCAGCAAGGAGCTTTTTAATAATTTATACATTTCTCTGCTGAGCAGTTACTTCTGTGGATAAAGTACAGTCAGAACTACCCCTCAGACTAAAGGTTAAGACCTTGGACTGGAATTGAAGATCTTAAAATCATTTCAGCTCTAGGTTTTAAGTTATAATTCAGACTATCTTTTTGATCGTCTTCATATATTTGGATATAAATCCATACCAAAGATCTTTGAATCCATCTGGAACAATTGGGAATGGTGAACATAGTTTCTGCTAAGCTTTGTTCACAAACTGTTTTGCCAGTGCCCGTCTGTTATTTCTGTCATTTTGGTCATGTAATTTTTTCAGGTATATTTGCTGAAGGACTGGAAAAATGATGTCTCCTTTGTCCTGCTGAACAACTGAGAGGGAGAGAGTTTTGTGTGGTGGTGATCCTAACCTTTATCTTCAAACTGTCACATAGGATGGTGTGGGAGTTTCTATTCAAGGTTTGAAGCATTAAAAGTGTTAAATGAAGGCCAAGCATCAGCTGTGTAAATGGGGATGAAGGTACATGCATATTTCAAACACTGCTTTGAAATGTATCAAAAGGCTATTCTGGAAGCTTTGTGGCAGCAATAAGTCTGTTTTCAAATCTGCTTCCAATATCTTCTCGTTCTACACATTCACACTTGTCTATGCTTGGAAAAGCTTGTGATTGCTAGTGCTTCTGCCATGTGGTCCAACAGTTTCAGGACTCTTATAATGTTTGCTGGTTTGGTTTTTTTTTTAATTAATTTATTTAATGTTTTCATTTTTGCATTCTTTTCTTCTGGATAAAGTCACTGTGCTAGCAGAAAAAAACCCACAAACCAAACNAAAAAACAAAACAAAACAAAACACAAAACCAAACCAACGAACCAAAAAAGCAAAAAACCCCCACAATTTAATCAATTCTCTTGAAATAAAATGTGTTTTTATAAATTTCACTGCATTATTGTGATTGATGCTAATGAATGAAAAGTTCTGAAACATTAAAGAAGAACTTGGCTTAAAAAGAAGAAGAAGAGCTTGGCTTAAAAATCTTTTGATTATGCTTTGCATCTGTTTCATAATCAACAAAGGTGGCATTGCCTATCATAACTGATGGAGGATGCTGATAAGAAGTAGTTACTAAAATTATCTCCTACAGTCACACAAATAATTTTAATAGTCATGAGAAAAATGAATCACATAAAAGAATTCTACCTATAGGGCAAACAAAACATGATCCAAGCTAAAAATAAAGCTATTAAGCATCCAATTTTGACGTTAAAAATATTATGGACAACTATTCACAAAAACCTGAAGGAAAACAAAAAAAGACTGTTTTATATATGTTCTTAAAATAGTTTTTAGTATTAATGGTATACAATTTACAGTTTTGATAATTTTCTTTGTGTTCTGTATCTTATTTGGAATTTGTTATCTTTTTATGTTATGTATATCTCACACCTCATAGCAACATTTTTAATATGTTCACAATGTGGGTCAGAGAAGGAGCAGAATACCAATATCTTACTTTTGTGAATTACATAGCAGGAATGATGAGCATATATTTGTGTATACATTTTGCAATACTCTGAAACAATATACAACTGTGACCATTAAATATCCTTCTGAACAGATAATATATATAACTCTACAGCCTGTGATTTCAATGGAAATTCAGAATGCTGAGAAATACATCCCCTCTGGTTATAGCAGTAAACTGAAATTATATTTTTAAAATGTATTTTATATTATCATTTTAACATGAGAAGATGCAGAGTTTTGATTTTTTAATTCTGTATGTTCATGTTTCAAGACAAAAAGAGAGCATTTGTAAATATTCGTCTGAAGAAAATCAGATTCTATTATATTTTTTCAGGGGATTTTTATTTTATATTCTTTGGGAACATTTGTGTGCCCAGTTTCTAAGAATTGTTTTAGAAAGAGAACCAACAGCAAGATAAGCAAGAATATGACTTGATAAATAACACTATTAATATGGATATGTTTGATTATTCTGTCAAGATATTAAGATGGCCTTCTTGAATCTTATTGGTTTAGATTTTTTTCTGTCTTAGAGAAGAAAGAATAGTCTCTGAATTCTATGAGCTTCACACAAAATACAGAGCAACTTATAACAACATAACTTTCACAAAGAATAATCACTGTAGGAAGTTCACAAGCAATCCATGGATATTAAGATGCATGAATTTAATCAATCCTCAGCAATCAAAGTAAGTAAACCAGCAACTTATAAAGAAAAGGAGAGATTTACTGAGTAATTGTTATTATTACGGGTAGAGTTTTATAGAATTTTCTCATTCCATTACACAGAATTTTTAATAAAATTACAAATGCTCACCAAAGAGGCATGCCCAACATCAGATTTGAAGGTACTGGAGTAATGAGATCAAAGATATGTCCTAATAGTTTCACTTCATTATTAGGTTTAGACTAGCCTGTGTTTCTGAAAGGATGATCAGAAATGTGCAGTATTAGGTGCGCATATTTTATCAGCCACCATGTGTCAAATGAAACTTCAGACTGTAATAGCTGTGATGGCTGCAACACCATCTGCATTGGGTTTTTTTTCTGGAGACCTTCTTGATAAGACAGTAGCAACTGTGTAACCTTATCTACTGACCTTCTAATAAAAGAATGCATTAGCAAGCGCTGAAACTATTAGGGGCTAATATCTATCAGATTTCAGCTGTACTTTCATATATTCCTCAGTGCTTTAAAGAAACTACAGGGAAAAGCAAAAAGAATATATTGTATGAAAAGTATAAGCATGTGCCATCTGAATGAACAGGTATATCACTACTCCAAATATTTAAAATACCAAATAACTGCAATGAGAGGTAACCCATGCAAGCATCTCAACACAGAATAAAAAAAAATGCAGAAAAACGTGAGCAGAAGCTTTCATGCATTGCTAAGATCCCAGGCTACAGGAGAATGTGCTTTACTCATTCTGGTGCTCATGTAGCTGGTTTTGGCTTTGTTTTCAAAGAAGAGATTCCTTGGCATTCTGGGGATTATAAAAGACAAGATCTATGCCTGAAAATAGTTACAGAATGCTTGTTAAAGTGGAATAAGGCTATTAAAGGGTAAATATGGGAAAAAAATTAGGATGTGTCCTTTTATATATAAAATGGTGTTTAATAAAAAAAAGTAAACAAAAAAAATCATCTTGCAGAGAACTTGTCAAACAGATAAAATGTCTGCCTATTTCAGATTTTGTAGTGAAGACAATTCCAAGGATTCTAGAAGAATGTCCTTATATAGACAAATGTGGATTACTTGAGCATTGATTACTCTACAGCAAAAGGCTTCAATCAGAGATTATGTCCTTTACATTTTACAGCAGGTAGTTTTGTTTAGTTAATGTGTCTCAGTTAAAAAAACCCAAACAACAAAAAACACCAAACCAACAAAACCCTCTTCCCTCCCCCCCAAAAAAATAAACAAAAAAACAACCAACCAAAAAACCCAACAACAAGATGTCTGTCAAGGAATATGAGGAATCCTCCTGGACTAGGGAGAGGGTCTCCCACTTCTCAAGCCACCACAACCTTTGAAATTAAGAGACTTTAGGCAGAAAATGTAGAAAAAAGGATAACAGTTCTTTGCTACAAATAGCAAATAGGATGAAAAGAAACAGAACACACAACAACACGACAATGAAACTTTCAAAGGCTAAAGTCCCATTTTGCCATTTGGTGCAGTTAGAGTCATGAACAGCAGGTGCGTTTTTGGGCTCTCGGAAAAGTGAAGGCTGCAGTTGCACACTGTGGCTGACAGGGGTGCCCTTGGGGTCTCCTGTGGGCTTGGGGCTGCTGGCAAATGAGGTACATCACACAGCACACAGGGGCTCCCCATCAGCTCTGGGGCTGTGGGCACAGCCCTTGGCAAATGGTTCTGGGCTCCCTGAGCTGTACGGGAACAGGCAGCAACGGGCAGGTGGAAAAGCAAGCCACTAACGAGCGGGTGAATGAAGGCTCCCTCACCGAAATGCTGGCTCCAGTGATTTGCAGAGGAGACAACACAGGATGTGCAAAGTTGAGGATCCCCTAGAGGTGCTGTAAGCCCCAGCAAAGCAACAGCTGGACACCAAAGCTGATGGCAGCAGATGCGAGTGGAAAACAGCCAAAAAAAACAATGTTGGACCCTCTCCCACACCACTCCCTGAGCCAGGGAAAAGTGAAGTGACCAGCAAAAGACAAAACCTTCCCCCACCAGATTCTTTCCCAAGCCATTAGATTGGTATTTAAGAGGCTATCAGCTTCCCTTTAGTTTGCCTTGGTCACAGGTTATCCCCTCAGAGTCTGGCTACAGTAGGCAGTGAAACAGCCCTTCCCTTCCCCCTTCAGCAGTGGTCATGGGGAAAATTCAAGCAAAAGGTTTTCTAGCACCCTTGACACCACATTATATTTCCTAAATTTTGTCCTTAAAGATCACATTTGGCAATGTATTTCAAAGTTCATTTTGTATTTGGTAATTCAAAGGGGGGATTTTGTTGTTGTTTACTCCTTTCTTTTTAGTTTGATGTTTTAAAGTTTTTTTAGTGGTCTTTTTTTAAATTTTAATTTTATTGGGCATTCTTCTGGTGAAGGAAGAGGAAAAAACTAGGTACCCATCCTACTGTTCATTGCTTGTAATTCATTGCTTTCATATCTGCTTGCATTGTAGATGGTTATATTAAAGCACTTCACTTATCTCAAAATACTCATCCAAATATTTTTACCTTCCATCCTTAACTACCAATGTGCATTAAATTCATACCTAAATTGTTTTTTCTAATATTCATAAGCAATCTTTGCTTTTTCGTTTTTTTAGGGGTACAGATTAGATATTTTCCACTTCAGGATTCAGTGTGAACATTTTCATTAGGCTCTGATAATGCTTTCAGAGCACAGGACTTTAGTTGTGTGATGTCATGGAGGAAGACAGTCAGTCAAATAACGACATTGGCAAAGGGCCCTTAAACTTTCTAATTGTGAAAACTGCCAAAAGGCTAAAGTTGGATAAATTCCCCAATATACATGGAACTGAAAAGGAAGACTGAGAAGGAGAAAGGGAGAAGCAGGTCAGAGATAACACATCATTCCTGGATGTCAAATCCTAAACGACCTAAACCACAACATGGAGCAACCTGGCAGCATTGACATGACTGGGGTGTCTAGGATGATCCTTTACTTTTCATCTATTTGATGACTTAATAACGCTTGCAGGACTACTTTCAGAACATAAATATTTGATACTGTTTCATACTGCCATGATAAGCAAAAGAAAGATCTTAGCTGAAATGCCATCCAAGTCTTGTGGACAATGAAGAGCTGATTTAGAACCAACAATGTGGGTTCACATTTGGTTTTGGTTTGGTTTTTTTTTTTTTCAATACTCATTTCTCTGCATCCATTGTCAGCTTTATGAGTCCAAATAAGTGCTTTTAAATTTTGTTAGCAATACTTGGACAACTGTAAATTTGGTATGTGTGTCCCTCCCATGTTTTCCAAGAACATATAAATAACTCACAGTCTGCTGATCCCTAGAGAAGAAATCTGAGGTGGTCTACTCCAAAGTTAAAAGAAGATTCTCTGTTTTGGATTGGGCAGTTTATAGATTGTCAGCTTGTAGTCCACAATGATTTTTTTCAGTAATAGTTAGCTGTATGACTTCTATTTACCTTATGCCAATGCAAAAGACATGTATCTGAGATGCCAATATAAGGAAAAAAAAATCTGGTTTGCTCTACATTTCCAAAAGGAATCCTACTACAGTAATTTCACAGTTCTTCAATATCTATTCTTTTACTTCTATGTGAGTTTAGGATGAAAACATGAACCTGTCCCCAGATCTGAATTTTTTTTTTCTGAAAAAGCAGGCAAGCTAAGCATAGCTTAAAAACATAGCTAAGTTTGTCCACTTTGAAAAGAAATAGTGATTATTATACTGTTGGTGTGTCAGTAAAAGTTCAAGTTTTGTAGGCATAAGATTGCATTTGAACCAGACAATTTGTAGATTAATCATACATACCAACCCTGTATCCTCTTGATGGATTTCAATATTACAAAAGTTTTCCAGCTGGCTCCTGAATTGTCAAATACTTTCAGCAAGTTTGATCACACACAGCCTGTGAAGGACTCAAAAGAAGAGCATCAACAATCGATCATGAAATTTACAATATAAGGTGTCACCATGCCCACTAATAGGGCCACAACAAGTTAATTAAGGTCATACAAGATGATGCAATTCTACCCTGTTAAATATTTCTGCTGTAATAAAAATCTTCTACTGCATAAGCACTTAGCCTTTATCACAACCAGAGAAGCCAAGGAGTTAAAAGAAATCCTCTGAATAAGTGCTTACTGAAAATGCATTTCAACTTCCATCAGCTGTCTCTGCCAAACTCAATAAGCAAGACAATGTGCTATGGTCAATTTGTGCATGAGACAGATGTTTTGTGGAATATTTGTTATGGCTGCAGGGAGTTGACTGACCACAGCTACCAGTCAGCTGTAGATGTAATATAACATCCTAACACTGCTTTCCTCTACATCAAGATTTAGCATGCTACACACAATACCAGCAAGCTCGCTAGGTTTCCTCTGAATTGTTCCAAAAAATGTCTGTTGAAATTGAATGTAAGCAGAAAAAATGTCACTGGAAACACAAGAATGAAATGCTGCATTACTCTTTCATTTTAAGTTAATCTATCAAATTGTTAACTGTTTGTTATCTTGTGGCAGTCTAAGTAAACCAAAAATAAAGGATTGTAGGACACAAATTTGTGAATATATATTTACTTGTTCTTACTAATATGTTTGTTTCTCCTTTGAAAATTAGTCCATATTACATCTTATGTATACAGATCCCACTCCACAGAATTGTTCAACCCTGATGATGTAAGGAAGAAAAAGTCTCACAGATTTCAGACAGATTCAGAAGAAAAAGATAATTACCAGACGAGGAACCAGACTTAACATTTACCTCATGAACCAGAACTTTTTTTTCAGAAATGCACGACTTTTCTGTCTTACTGTTGCCAAATTTCATTTCTTCACAGTTTTCATTTTATTTTCATCTCACATAGACTGTCTGGATGGACTGTTGCTTACCTAGTCTGTTTAGATAATATGTTCACATTTTCAAAACGGAAACATTGAATTTTAAAGTAATGAAAAATACATTTTTTTTTTCCCTCAGAAATTTCCTACCCATTATGAATGATATGCCTAAGACTTGTTTGACTGTATTTGCAGTATTTTTAAATACTCTGGGAGGAAAAAAAAAATGGAATGCTGAAAACTATTCTTCCTGGCATGCAAGAAATAGCAATATTGGCTTACCACCACTTGAAGCATAATTGGTTATTATGGTTCCAAGACATCATGGCCTTGACATTGCTTAGCTCTTTGTCAGCTTTAGCTCCTTTGAACGTGGTTCTGGTTTTTCATGTGGGTTTTTTCCCCACACATTATCTTTCAAAGAGGAAATACTTCAGTGAACAATATGGCAATATCAGTATGTTTGGATGCAGATTTGACCCTTGGCTAGTACCGTTTCTACAACTTTTGAAATTGGTGTATCATTCTTGTCTTAGTGTGCCTCTGATACCAAGCCTGTTTGTCCTTTCTCTCCCAACATTTTTATTATAAGTGTGAGGTAAAATAGGCAGAAAGAGCTTTCTCAACCAGATGAATTTGCAAAAGGTTTAACATAGGTTTTAATTGACTTATTGTTTCTTACTTTAGGTTTTTAGAAAATGTATGACATGATTCACTCCTTCCATGGAAATGGACTGGTTGATTTTACAAACTGTGAATATCTCCATAGGTTTAACAGAATATCTTCATAGACTTAGGATAAAATATATTGGAAACAGGATATCTGAAAGATTGATACCTCTCTTGTGTTTGACAGACTTGGTGGTACATGCCACACATCTGTAGGTTTGCATCAACATATCTAAAGCCAGAAGCTTCAGAAACCCATTTTACACAAAAGAACCACTTTCTACTTCTCCAAATGAGGCCTGATAGTACAGAACATTACTAAATTAATTACTAGCAGCGATCAGAAAGGACAATTCTTACAGTAGATAAAATTTAATCTGCCTAATGTCATCTAGAGTTTTACTGGAATTACTGTGTGATGTTTATATAATCCTGTGATAGATAGATAGATAGATAGATAGATAGATAGATAGATAGATAGATAGATAGATAGATAGATAGATAGATAGATAGATAGATAGATAGATAGATAGATAGATAGAAAGAAAACTTAAATAAAGTCATGTTGTTATGTTTAGAATAGTGGTTTAAGGGTAAGGTAAATGTCATTATTTTCAATGAACACCTTCCAAATTGAAAAGCCTGCCTAGCACATGTTCAAATAGCCAACTATTCCTCTACTTCAACTACGTAATCTGCAAATGGCTGGACACCAGAATTTCCTTTCAGAGAGGTTTCTTTTAACCTTCTAGCTTTTGTGTCAAGTTTCAATAGTCCGCAAATTTTTAGAAGCTAGAATAACAGGGCTTATAGTGGAAACACTGACACACTTGTGGCTGTTGATGTGCCAGCTACTGCTGTAATAATCAGTAGATAATTACTTTTAGCTTTGCACTCAGTGAATTAGCACTGATGAAATTTTTCATTAAAAGATGAGTTTTGCTGTGAGGAAGTTCATTTCAGGACATGTCCACAATAATAAACTAACTGCAGCTTGCTCTGTGAGTTCTCTTTTTTTTTTTTTTTTTCAGGTGTGTTTGGTTTGGTTTGGTTGGTTGGTTGGTTTGGGTTTTTTTTGTTTGTTTGCTTGTTTTTTGTTGTGTGTGTGTGTGTATTTATTTTTTATTCAGGAGGACCAGCATGAATGAAAATATTCCAAATTAGAAGACAGATAGTTGACTCCAGCTCTCTTGTCCATTAAACGCAACATAAAATTCACAGGTCAATGTGATGACCTGAAATGAACTGTGATCAGATGAATCAGCTCAGGTAGAGACTAGCCTGCAAGTGTTCTCAAGAAGTTCTAAGGGCAGCATGATACCTAACACCTTCCTACTGAATTTCATAATGATTCCCATTTGAAAAAAAAAAAAAAAAGCTCAAAAAATGGTGTAGGTTTTTTTTTTTTTCTGGCAGCATGAAATCACCCAACCTATTTTATTTTATATGAATACTGATTCCTGGTAGTTTTTATTTTATTATTAATGAAAACAGCTAACCCACTCCTATCAGTAAAACAGTGGTTAACAAGATCACATTAGGTATTCTAACTTTTAAAACATTTCACTATGGTTAAGTAGTTATTATTACGATAAATCGTATCAGAAGCAGTGGATTTAGCAAAATAACTTCTATTGTTATAATTTTCCACTACTTTAGTTAATCAGTCAGTGCTCAAAGTAATTTTTTTTTTGATAATTTGAACCACAGGATAAATTTAAGCTTTGCCAGGTGATGATTTCTTTCATCATGAGAGGAGTTAATATTTTATCCAGAAAAACATTATTTTTAGCAAAATTTTCAGAGAGCAGACAAGAAGTCATTAGTTAATTATTTATTATTGTTTTTCTTCCTACTGTTGTTTTCTAACTTAATTTGACCTTTTGAAAGCCTCCAGGAGTGTTTGGGTAAGGGAAAAAAGAACCAACGAACAAATGCTATATATTTGTTATCTGCTGTTTTTGGCTTTCTTTATGTACTGATAGTAGGTGGCATGCAGCAGCCCAGAGCTACTCCAAAAAAATTGTTACAGTATATATAAATAAAATCATCTTGCATTTTCACTGATTTAGAAAGGTAATTCTAGATTTAGTTTTATTAGCAAATTTATAATAATTTATATTGAGATCCTATCCTTGAATTTAAAATAATATGCAATTTATATCACTTTACATTTAAGAGGTCTCAAGATGCTTAAAAAGAACACCTGCTCCTATTATCCTCTAGTTTTATTTTGCTTCCTACCTTCAAATGAAAAAGGATTCTCCATTTTCTCCTCAAATCCCATCCATCCCTTTTTCACTTAATGCTTCTTAAAATAAAATATGGTCATAGTGGCTGCAAGACCACTGCAATGGGTTCAGGAATCAGACTAAATCAAATTGAGATTGCTAGATGAAAGACTCAAAAAATGGTGGTAACAGAACTGGAAGACTGACTAATTTGTCAATAAATAGCTGAGATTGAAAGTTACTATGTCATTTAGATCACTAATTAATCCTATCTCCAGTCACACTTCCTTGGTTTCCATTTCCTTCTCTTCAGTTTTTGGATACAATGTGCTCCCCAGCAGGGTGTCAAGCAGGTTTTTCAAAAGGCTATAATTTCATCATTAACTTTTCAGTTACACAGTCCCCTCACGACTCATTCTTTGTATTCTCCCTTTTCCTCTTCCCTTGCTCTGTGGTACAAAAACATCAGCCTCTAAAATTACGTATATATGAGAAAAATTCTCTTACCTAGACACCCAATTTAGAAAAGAAAGATTGTTCGGAGTTCATCAAATCACAGATATTACAACCATTATTAAGAAAAAAAATGTCTGGTACTTAAAAACAGAATAGAAATTTCACTCTTTCCTTTTCTCTCTCAGTTTTATTGGCGATCAAATGAATTTTTTTTTTTCATCTACATCATATGAAGTCTAGATAAAATACACTACTTTCACAAAATGAATAGAGTAAATCTATTACTATATACACTCATTAGTGTAAAAAAGAAATATATGTATGCAACAGGGCATTTTCAAGAAGGGCAAAGAACTGTCTTCCTGAGAGAAAAATATTTTTTGCTTTTCAGACAGTACTTTAACATTGGAGCAGCACAACCACCTTTCATTGGTAACAGAAGAATAGGACCAATATGTGTTTCAAATGAGTGAATGAGCTGTCACAGGGGTGCTATTAGGTTTTGCTAAGTGTATATTCCATCCTATTTGATTTAACTAGAAGGTTAATTTGTAAACTAGTTTTGCCAGACATATAAAGGGATTGGGAAAGGGCATGAGATATTTACCCTTTCTGTTGCTTATGAAATGCCTTGAGAAGAATTAGTCATTTGAGAATATGTTCTTCAAGTTATCTTCATGAACTACTTTTCTCATCATGTGGTTCACTCACAACCTACTGCCCATGAGATCCTTTCCCTCTTTACTAGACCATGGGGAGCTATTAATGTTGGCTTGTCCAGTTTGTCAGAGAAAGTAAAGAACAATAACTGCCCACACTCTTAGCTTGCTATGAGTTTTTCCTGATGGATCACTGGAGTTGATTCCTGATATTTTAAGTCAGACAATAAAGTCTTTCTGATGTTCACCTCCCACATCCCACAAGTGATTCTTGAGACTTATGGACTAAAGCCAGAACATAATTTGATTTTCATAAAATGATGAGTGTATTGATGTGCTTATTAAGAAGTTCAGATTTTGGAAGTTAAGAGGTATCTCTGTGCACCTTTACTTAACTCTGCAGTAAGTAGCCTAAAGATCATGCTCATAGTGATAAAGCATCATTAAACTAATTGACTTTCCAATTATACCATTTATGTAAATTGATTTTTGGCATGCCAAATACTACAGTTGTTGTAAGATTATATTTGGTGAAATCATTTCACGTTTCTCACCTCTTTAACTGCAAATATGTAGCACCAATGGGGATTTACAGTAGTTTTGTGACTTCTCTTGAAGTTGATACCTGCATAACTTAGTTTATTCATTTGTATTAAGTTTAATTTGCAGGCACAATACCCTGAACACATATTGGAGGTATAGGTAGATTATCAGATGTCCACAGTTTCTAAACCAGATGTGTAAAATCTATCTTGAAGACATTTGATTTTCAGTTTAACTCAAAGATGTATATGCACAGTTGCCTTTCTCCTTTTGCACTATTATTAACTGTAGTGTTTCAATTAATACTGTCCTGAAAATGATCAGACATCTGAAGAAAACTAAAAGATCAGGCTGTCACACAGGATTTCATCTTTCTCTGTGTTAAACCAGCACATTAAAGCTGAAAGTGGAGGTGGAAAAAAACCTAGAAAATTACTCTAAGTCTGCTACATCTGATCACTGTTGCTGACTCAGTTCTTTTGCAAATAAACTAAATTAAAACCAAAGCAAGCATTGCCATCAAACATTTGGAATCTCAGGGGATAAAAATATTCCTCAAAGGTTAATAAACACTACCGGCAATGGAAAGTTATATTATGTAATTGTTATCCAGCAGTGGTTAAAAGTGAAAGAGATATGAACCTATCATACACAAAGTATGTTATTGCATTTTCATAATACAGTTTAATTTTGCAGCCCTTCAACAATAAAACTAAGTGTTTCAAGTTTAATGGAAAAAACCTGGAGTCAAAGTGAATGAAATATCTTACTTTTACAGCCATGGGAACAATTCATAATGTCGCAGAAGCAAGTGCAATAATAAGTTATGAGAGCAAGACTGACAGGAAAGAAATAATTTTATAGTGTTAAGACTCTGTAAAAAAACCCCAGAACTGAATTAAACTCATTAGTGGAGTAGCATGAGCCTGTACTTGAAATCACATTAACAAAATGATTTATATGCTCTATTAACATTACAATATACTTTTCCTTCCCTCTCTCATGTACGTGTTTGGTTTACATGGCATGGTTTTGGGCTGCTGGAGGAATGGCTCTGTGAGAAGAGACCAGGAGTTGTCTCCCCATGTCAACACTGTGACATTTCCAGCTGGCTCTGTAAAGGACCTCCTGCTGCCCAAAGCTGAGCCCCTCAGCAACACTGGTGGTGCCTCTGTAATAACATGTTTAAGAAAGGGTAAAAAAAGCTGTGCAGCAGCTGTGAGCAAGAGAGGTGAGGAAAATGTGAAAGAAACAGTCCTGCAGACACTGATGTCATTGAAGAAAGAGGGGAAGGAGGTGCTTGCTCCAGCAGAGATTCCCTTGCAACCTGTGGTGAAGACCATGGTAAAGCAGGCTGTTCCACTGCACCCATGGAGGTGCACAGTGGAGCAGAGATCCACCTGTAGCCCTGGAGGACCCCACGCTGAAGCAGGCAGATGCACTCTGAAGGAAACTGTGGCCCATGGAGAGCTCATGCCAGATCAGGTGCCTGGAAAGAGCTGTGGCTATTGGAGAAAAGAGCCCACTCTGGGGTCCCACTCTGGAGCAGCCTGTTTCTGAAGGACTGCATCCTGCAGAAAGGACCTGCAGCAGAGCAGATACAAGACTGCACTCTGTGGGAAGGACCCATGCTGAAGCAGGGGAAAACTGTGAGGAGAAAAGAAGGGCAGAGACTAAACATTACAAACTGATGCAACCTCCATAGTAAGCGATCAGTAAACATACAAATTCCATTGATCAGAGAATGAAAAGAAGCGCTTCTCTGAGGTTTTTCTGGATAGGGTACTATCAGGACAAGACCCTGATTCTGTCATTTGTGGACTAAAGATTGTTTGTAACATCCAATGACATTCCTAAATGATAAAGACACTTTTTGTATCATAGCACCAGGGGCCCCCTTTAGATCTCTATGGCTTTTACATAAAACTCTGAATCAGCATCAACCTGCTGCTGCTAAAGATGACTTTGCAGAGTTTACACAGACAAACACCTGTACACCTTTATGCAAGTGCTCAAATGTCCAGTTTGGCAGACATAAAAGGATTAGTTCTTCTGCCTGCATTTAAATGAGTTAAACACTGGATACAAACATCAATTTCTATAAGTAGACTTTTCAAGAGGGTGAGTTAAATATACAAAGGGGAAGTTAGGATATACTAGAATACAGAAAAACAGATTCTCAAACCAGAAAATGATCTAACGTTTCCTGCCAGTCTAGTTTTAGCCTTTTTTAGGAATCTACTATCACAAAATACTAAATACCTCACTCAAAAACATCCACTCAGCTTTTTGGTTCATGGTAGCTCTAGGTAGCTACCTTCTGAGTTTAAAGATAATTCCTAAATTTAAACCTAACCAAAAATGCTAACTCCTTGATTTTTTGTGTGCCCCATGGTGATGTATCAACTCTTCAGACAGAACAGTCAGTGGGATTATGCAGATTTGCTCTGGCACAATTAATTTAATTCCAAATTCTTTGTGGAATTTGAAACATTTTACACCTAATGTGTCCAGAGATTGTTAAGCTTCTATACAGTTCCTGGAAGTCACAGCCTGCATCAGGCATGAATAAAACAGGTAAGTGCTCTGGACAGAAAATCAGTGGTGGCAGTAGAATTATATTAAGTACAGCAAATGGATCTTATTTATATCTTTATTTGTCTAAAAAAAAATATTAAAAAATTTTAAAAGGACAGTGGGGCAAACTTGGTCACTGGATGCTAGCTCCAAGGATTTGGAGCTAGTAAATATTTTCATCCAAGGATCTTGTTCATAACTCCTCAATGGTGTGTCTTCATAACAAAACTCAATCACAACTCCTATTGTGACTGTAGCTCCTTCTTCCAAAAGGCAGTACTGATGACACACAACCATAATGCACTGCTCCAAGAGTTTTCTGGCACTATTCCAGCACGCTCTGTCACTGTCTACATCTTGAATGATGCCACAATTTCAACTTATTGCTATAAAGTGTTAGTCCGGTTCATTCTTGCAGACACTTTGAAGTGAGAAAGAACACAAAAAATTTGTGTTTGTGTTATGGGTCCACAGGACTCAGAGGTATAAACAATGTTGTGTGACATGCCAGCTCACACCAGCCATAAACAATGCCAGTATGTGCTAGCTGGATTTTTGTATTTGCTTGTTTGGCCAATTAGAAACAGCTTTGTGTTCATTTCACATATATTCAGGATGTCTGAAAGCATGTGAGTACATTTGAAGTTGACAGATATACTGCATCATAGCACTTTTGGAACATAGTCTGGGCATGCAATTAAGCACCCAGGACCTCATAGGCTCCAGTGATCTACTCTCCCAGGCTCTGCTCTCCCAGCCACTGTAGGAATGAAAAGCAATGAAGGAAACAGAGAGAGTGAGAGAGTGGGGCTTCTTTTCATGGTTGGCAGCATTAGTGACAGAGGTAGAGTCAGCCTGACTGGTGCTGTGCAGATAGATAACGTGATCAAAGGCATTTAATATTGCAGCCAAGGAATTCTCTTGGTTTCAATTCTTTAGGAAGAGCCATACTCAGGGACCTGAAGCTACTGCAGAATTAAACTCTGATGATCCATGAATTGAGGACAATAAAAAGGACTTTTAACTACTTTACAGAGACCCATTTAATCAGCTCTAAGTCTAAAAGACAGCAAACACTATTTGCAAGTGCAAGAACTAATTTTTAGCCAAGTATCTCATATTATCTGAAATATTAGCTCTGCATGTTGCAACTACTAATAAAAGCATGGTAAAATATCTGTCAGACATATGAATAACAAAAGCTTTGCTTGTGAAGGGCAGACCAATAGGCCATCACTAATATGCAGAGGAACTTTGACGAAATGCTCTTTTTTGCCACAGATATCATTATGGGGATGGAATCTTGTCTCATTCTCTGAGGTTTAGTGCCCCTGATTTATCCATATCATAACTTCTAACTCAGAACATGGGGTACTGGGCTCTGTGGAAAAGGGCATAAGTTGTTTAGTCCCAGTTATGTTGCTACAGTGAAAGCACAATTGGACACAATGGTATAAACATTCTTATAAAAATCTGTGTGAACTCTTGTCTAGTTTCCTCTTCTCTTACAGAAACAACTTAAAGCAAAGTATTCAAAAATGAAATAATGGCTACTTGGGACTTAACTTATTTAAACCTAAAAATCATTGTATATTATATATATATATATATATATATATATATATATATATATATATAAAATTGAACAAACCATCATGCTTTAATGCTCTCCAGTTTACTCTTCCTACATCCTGAGTTTGCAGGATTGGAGACTATATTTCTTTCAATCAAATTATTCTCCTGGGAGATTTTTGAACTTCTTATGACATCCCTGGATTAAACTGTTATTAACTCATTTTGCAGTCACATAAAAGTCATTGCTTTATAATATGTTATCTTACCAATCTGCTGAAATTTATGTCTTTCAAATAACTGCAAAGATATAGATTTGTATTTTTATACCACTTACATTTGGAAAATATTTTTATTTTCTGTAAAGTATTGTATCCTCATTTTTTCTTTACAAATATTAACTCCTAACATGCTATGATACTTATATTTGTTGATGTATTTAAATAACTTTATAAAATAGTAAATATACTACACTTGTGGGAGTGAAAGGCTTAGATAAAATTTATTAAGGAAGTCCTGCCATTGAATCACAAGGTGCAGAAAGGACTCTCTTGCTCTCTAAACTCCTTCTCAGGGAGGAGTCTAGGTGCGTCTGAATCCAATCTTAGCCTTGAATTATGTCAATGTTTTGAATTTAAGGAATTACACAGGTGTGATTGAGCCACTTTTGTCCCACAGGTTTTAATGATTAGCAAAATGAGAATCTGTCTATAAAATGAATCATTTATTATTACAAATGATCATACAAAAGAATTATTTACTACACAATATAAAAGCTAAAACTACTAGTGTGTAGCATAAGATAGGACAGTGCACTATATAGAAGCAAGCATTGATGCAATTATATTAAAACTGGCAAAAAGAAAAAATTAAGTAGAGATTTGATGTAATTCACCCAAACTAACACTTGTGGGGAGATCTCTTTCTCTCAGCCTTGAGGAGTATCCTTGGAGGGCATCCCCAGCCAAGGGAGGAATCTCCACACATACACCCAAGAAAGGTTATGTCAGAAGAACCTGACTATGAAAGGGGACTGGACTTTTATAGTATAAAGTGATTGACTGGTAGTCACAGATCTATAGGCCAGCAGACTAGCTCATCTGTCAAATCCTGTTTCAAAAGCAGAATTTGTTTTCAAAGTCTGGTGAACCAGGATGGTTTAAGAATAATTTAACACCAAGACAGCATCCTGGCATGAGCAGTTAAACTTGCATAATAGCTTGTATGATGGCTTGCATAGTGCATAGTCTCTGATTGCATTTTAGATCTTATTGGGATAGGGCTATCCTGCCACAATATCATATCAGATTTTCTCATTATCTTTTGATATTTTGATATATATGACCAAAACAGCAATAAAAAACCTCCATTCATAATTTTTCTCCCTTTCTTATTATTCCAAACACACATCCTTGCTGCTCTGTTGCCTTCTGATTTAAACCTTTCTGATTCGCACACACCTTACCTACTGCAGCATTTACACAAATGAAAATATATTGTTGGCATTCTTTACGAAATTAGATACCTGACACTCTGTAAAAAGGAAAAAAAATCTAAATTGAAAACTGGAGAGAATAATATAGATTCTATCCTGTGGGAACACTCTTCATGGATACCTGGATGTGCAAAAACTGATGGCCTTTAATGACACTTCAAAGAGACGGAAAAAATTACAGGGTCTAGCCATGCCAGATGATGATGATGATGATGATAACAACATCAACTAAAATAACAACAAACAACAACAACAATTTGTGACTAAGACTCTTTGTCAATGTCAAGATTCGTCACCTTTTTCCACTAAGAGCAGCACCAAATACCTCTGGAAGGAAAATTTATGCACTGTTGTTATTCTTTCCTTTTCATAATCATAGAATCATAGAATATGCTGAGTTGGAAGGGATCCAACAGGATCATTGAGTCCAACTCCTGGACCTACACAGGACAGCCCCAAGAATCACACCACAATGTCTGTGCTCTTTTCTTTTACTTTTCCCTTCTCATAACATTACATATCTATATTTTAGTAGCATATAAAATCTGGAAAAAATTAATTTTTCAATACTCCTAATTATTCAGAACTATTTTTTACATTGTGACTATATATAATCTATATTCTGTACCTTATTGTCTGTGATAAAATTGCTTTTCAATAAGAGTACAGTGAAAGTCCTGTGTTTCAGACTCCCATACATGCATGTGTTTATTAGTTCCTTTATTTACTGTAAAAGGTACAGTAAGGAGATATGAGGACCTTGCATGCATCTAATTTTCTTTCTGCAGGAATGACATATTTTGTAGTGCTGCGCAAAAAAGTGCCTTTCATTGTTGTGTTTTTCATTGTTTTTAGATGCCTTTGTAGGCCTAAGGCTCTGATCACTTTAAATATCATAGGCATTTCATGATTCCCCCCCCCATTCCAAAAAGACACACAACAATGGAAAAAAAAAATCTGTCAGATTATACCGCAGTATTGTATCAATAAAAATGTAGACTTAGATGAGAAAATACCTAAACATAAAATGTAGATATTTTGACAAACATTTCAGAAAAGGAAAAAATATAGCAAGACAAGTTGCACAGTCACCAATTACTGTCATATGGGACCTGTACCTTTCCCTTACTGGCCTAGTTTCTTTTTTAAGGTCTTTATATGTTCACATATCTAAATGCTTTACCTGAATGTGATTTTCAAATTGCTGCACCCAAATTAAGACAGAAGGATTCATTATAGACTGCAACCAACTCAACTTCTGTGTACACCTCTTTGCCTTGGTGCTGTGCCGTTCATCTCAAATATTAACCTATTAATTATTCTTGCTGCTACAACAGTTTGATCTATCACAGAATTTTCATTTTTTAATAAAGGATATGAACTGGAATAGAGTGGTCTAGAACTAGCTTGGTTTTGTCTTTTTTTTTTTAACAGGTTATCAGTGTATGATTATGTTTCAATGTTATATTTTTTAATATATGTGAATGTTAAAGTTAACATTACATTTCTACTCTAGTTGTTGATATTAAATACATGATACCTGTTTTTGGCTTATAATTTTTAACATATGTGAATGTTAAAATTAGCATTACATTTCTACTCTAGTTGTTAATATTAAATACATGCTACCTGCTTTTGGCATATGATGACAACCTTGAAATAGTAAGCACTAGTTGCAATTTCCTTTCCTCACCCTTGATAGGATTCTAATCTTTGTGAAGTCTAATCCTTACAATAACTTTCAGTATTTTACTCAATTGACAATGCCTCCAGCAAATGTTATTGTTTGTTAAAGCTCTAACTCACGCAATGTGAATTAAGAATGCAGAGCAAGGATCTTGGTCTGTTCTTATTGCACTTGACAAGACAAAACCTTTTCTTGAGCAAGACTTATATAGGCCAAACTATTTTTTAAATTGATAGGTTTTTTCCTGCCTAGTATATTTCTGTCCCTTTTGTGCTCTAAATGTCAATAACAATATTTAGAAATTCTTTAGAAACCTACTTTCTGCCTTCTCCCCTTATGCACTAGAAGATGCTCAGGGCGTATTTTAGTTAGTTCCTGCCTTTGTTATCTCTGATATTGTGCATTCATTAGGGAATGTTTGTAAAAAATTTTATCTACCTGGAGACAGGACTGGCTCTGATAGAATGATGCCATATCTTTGCCTCGTAATGTAAATCAGTATTCACTGATTTCAGAAGATACATTTGTCACTTGACAGGTGGGTCAAACACCCTGTCCACTTGGACGTGTATAGAGCTAGCGAGGGTGCTTGTTTCTTTTCACAATAAAGATAAAAACTTTCCTACAGTTCAGTTAGCTCATCTCCTCTGTGCCATCAATATGCTTATTCAAGTTATTTTTCTTATACTGTTCATTTTTTTATTTATTCTCATTTATTTTTGTGCCTTACAAGAAAAAAAAAAACAGAAAAGCCAACCCAACTCAACCACCCTCCCCCCCCAAAAAAAAAACCTACAAAAAAGATACAAGCTAAAACTTCCCTATACAAATTAGCATTTTTTTTGTGTACTCATATATGTCATTATTGATGATGATGGACTGTTCCTGACAATAAAACACATATGAAAGAAACAAAAGCTAGAGGTAACTGTGGTAACTGTAAGGGTCTGTCCCACAATGAAACCTGTGAACACAAGTTTAAGAATGCCATGCAGCTTTGAATCCAGGTACAGTAATGGTATGTTGCCATCAACACTAAGGAAAGTTGTTTCTAAGCAACAAAGGGATATTTGGGAACTCTAGCTTTATTCAGTTCATATCTGCAGCAGTGTTATGGCTTATTTGAAGCACTCTCCAGATGAAAATCGGTTGTTGAAAATGAAAAAATTCTAAAAAATCATTTTCAGAAAAGTCCAAATATAGGGATGTATGAATATCTGAAGGTCTATTGATCTATTTGGTTGGCTTTTGTGTTTTCTTATGTAGCATTCATTTTAGCAATAAAAGTAAAGAATTCAAGGACACTGCAGTGGAGTTGTGGCAATAATATTCCTGTTACTATTGAAAATACCCCCAAATTAAATTTAGTGTTTAGATTGTGCTAGAATTGATTCAGTTGGAGAAACTTTTCTTTGTCATTTCTCCTGCTGGTATGCTGACATTCCTTTCTTCTTGTAGACAGCATATGTGGAATCAGTATATTCTACAAAGATTCAATCTACTTGGCATACTTGACCTGCTCAGTCCTGCAACCAGATAAGTCCAGTGTGTATATGGGCATATGCATAAAAATGCCAAACCTATTGCAAACAGAGAATGTTATGGGTGGAAAAACAATGCAGGAGACCAACAAGCTATAGAAATAGGAGTAAGAGCCCTGAGGGAAAAAGATACAGGCAGTACAGGAGAGGTTACTGGGACTATCAGTATTACTGATACTGGACTATCAGCTACATGGCTGGATAACAGCAACATAAAAAGAGGGAAAGAGCAATTCATAACTGAAAGGACTGTTGAGAGGATAAAAGGCATCAATAAACCTCTTTTTTTTTAAAAATCATTTTCTCTGCAAAATAGTTGAGTACAGAGGAAAGTACTTCTGAGATACACAGCCTCAAGAGATAAGAATTAAATGGAGACTTGGGAGTCATGAATGGGAGCTATATATGGGACTCCCTGACATATGATAGGCTGACTGGGAATAAATTTATTTGAACATAGTTTTAAACTGTTCTCTAGGTTTACCAGGCTCATAAACAGACTTGTTTACTGAAATTCAATGGAGCATGTTAAAGTCAGAGTGAAAAACACAGTCTGCTTCAGCATGGGGGAGGCCAGATTGGGCTGGTGTCACTCATCACTGACTCTCAAGGTGATGAGGAAAACTGGAAGGACAGTGTATAGGGAGTCTTAAGACCACACAGACCCACCTGAGGGAGGCAGTTTCTCTCTAACCTCTCACGACAAAGGCTGTGATAGCTCCATGACTGGCTGTGCCCCTTGCAGTGGGTTTGTCAATGAAAAGTTGACAAAAATTTGTGCCTGTAAATTGCTCAAAGGCATAGCCTATAAAGACTTTTGTGGAACTTGACCTTCTCAGCTACTAAAGGGATGGCAGAAAATCAAAACATTAGTGTAGGCAATCCCAGATAAAAGAGGCTTTAAGTTTTAAGCTAACAAAGAGCGTAAAATTCTGCCAGCTTTACATTTGTGAATTCAAAAGTTATACTTTAGGTGTGTGGCTCTCAACTTAAACGAGTGCTGTTGTCTATACAGGGCTCTCCTTTTTTGTAGCTGTTTTCTTCAGCCATGTTTACATGTACACATACACCCCCTCATGCAGACCCACTATCTAGAGTCAACAAAAATTCCTGTACTTACATTTCAATCTCTTTCCCATCAGCAGCCTTTGAAAAAATAGACCCTGACTATCATCAGATTAAATTTAGTGCCAAAATTCTCATCCCAATTTCCAGTGTCTAGATACCTCTATGAAGCCATGGTAAGAAATCTCATCTGTTCCTGTGCATGGCGTGCCAACTACTTCTTTAATCCTTGTGACAGTCCCAAGTGCACAGACATTTACCTTCCAAAGTTCTGTTTTTTCCATCCCTGACATTTCTCAGTCTGCCCTTAGACTTGAGATCTTGCTTTGGGCTTCTCTCTCCTGTCCCCAGGTTCCTGAGCCCAAAGAACATACTACTCTCTTCAGAAGGACAGAATACTCAGAAAGAGAAAAATAAATAAAAAATGGAAAGGGAGAAAAGATGGATGGGGATTTTTAGTAGCTTGTCTAATTGCTCTCTATCTCTCACTCCCTTGAGAACTGCACAACCACATCAAGCTGCTGCACAGCAAAGTGCTTTATTCTAGGAGAAGGATTATTGATTCAGTCTATTTGCATTAAAATCTTCTTTGCATTTCCATCTCTCCTATTCTTAATTCCAACTAGATTTTAAAAGCATAATGTGTCATAATTAATCCTGTAAGATTTTGTGTATGGAGAAATATTTTGCCTTTTGAGCACATTTCTGAGCACATGAAGGAGAAAATGGTGCTTGGTAATAGCAAACATAGGCTGACCGAAGGTCATCATTTATAGTGAAATGACTCTGGATAAGAGAAGTGAATGTTGTTTATCTCTCCTACAGTAGGACTTTCCTCATGATCTCTCATGTATCCAAGTTAGGATGTTAATATCTTAAGTATGAGCACTAGTAGATGGGTGAACATCTTTCTGAGTTGTCATGCTCACAGTGTGGTGGTAAATGGTTTTTATATTGCCAGTTAGCAGAGTTCCTCAGGGGTCAATTCAGAGGCCATTCAGTATCTTTTATTCTATTCAGTGCCTTTAACTTGGAAGGGGGCCTCATCAAATCTGAGAACAATTGCAAACTGGAAGGTAGACAAGAGCCATTCAGAAGTACTTGGGCTGTAGGAACGGGCTGGTATCAGCACTAAACAGCAGCCAGTATATTGAGAGACATGATTATTCTCCTCTGAGAAGCATTGACTACTTTGCCTGCATTCACTTTTGGGAGTCCCGGGACAGTAAGTGTTTTGATAAATAGAAGCAAGTTCATCTGGTCAGGGGCTATAGCAGTTATCCTGTGAGGAGAGGTTGAGAAACCAGGACTTATTAAGCCTGGAGTAGAGATTGCTTTGAGCGGACCTAACAACAGTTCTCCCATACTTACAGGGATGTCATCAAGAAGATGGGACCAGACTCTTTAATGAAGTTCAAATGAGGTTGGGGAGGAAATGAGAGACAGTGATCATAAATTCCAGTGGCAAACAATTAAACTAAATAAGGAAAATTTGTCAAACTGAAGATAATTAAGCTTTTGAGAAGGTTGTCCAGAGAGTTTAAGGAATGGAAGTCCTCAAAGACTTTTGAGATCTGTGTGATCAAAGCTCTGAGCAGCTTAATCCTTTTGACTTGCTTGAAGTGGGAAGCTGCCCCAGGGACTCACTGAGGTCCCTTCTGACCAGAATAATTGTCCAATTCTAAAGTCCACGGATCATTCCTGAGACCACAGCACTGTTGTAGAGTAGTAGAAAGTATGTATTTCTCATTTTGTGTATATTGTGGGCTTGATGTGTGCAGATTGCTGAAGCTGTTCCCTGAAATTTTCTATCTGCCTCTTCTCCAATTTAGCCCTTGGAAAGGGGCAGTCCATACCCCCATAAGTTGTGCTTTATTGGTGAAATTCTTATTTGACTGCAGAACTATTTTGTGTGACTTTTCTTCCGCTTGTAGCCATTATGGCATTATTTTCATGGACTGATGGAAGATCCTTCAATCCCAATATAGATAAATGTTTGTCTTACACTTTATTTTTACCTACAGATTCCCAGTGTTTTTACTTACAAGTCCCCAGTGCTTCTAACATCAGATTTCTGACACTGAAACCACTCTTTTTAGCTCTGTTGAACAATATGTTGACAACTAACAGTTCTTAATTCAGTGATTCTGTTTTGGGAAAGACTTCTGCCACAGCACATGGGAAAAGAGAGACAGAGGATCATCCACACTACACATCATGAAAGGGGAAACTCCTGGAGACAAGACCAGCACTGTAACAACTTCCAAAGGACCAGAGACTTTATAATTCAACATTATCTGCGCCTTTAATGTACAGTTTTTCCCTGTTTAGATTGTAGCACTAGAATGCCCAGCATGCGACTGAGGAAAAGAGAATGTACCCTTCTTCTCGGATATGCAGCCCCACGCCCCTCCCAACCTTATTGGATGTATCACCTGTCACTCCCTATTCCCAGGTTTCCACTGGGTTTTGGTCCTCCTGCTCCCTTATTGGCCCCTGTGCCCCCAAGCCACACCCTTCCTCCCAAACCCCACCCCCAAAATGCTTTAATACTTTTGTCACAAGTAATTAAGGGCTTTTCTGCCCAACCTCAGAGTGCTGCATCACTTTACTCCTGACCACGAGGGGATTTCACAATCCCCTCCAGACCCCGGGAGGCTTGTGGAAATAGAGGAGCCAGCTCCCCTCACAGCTGTTAATTCTGTTTCTTAATGTGTTAAAAACTAATGAGAGCTTTAGTCCACAGTTTTTTTAGAGAATTTTCTCTCTGACTGAGGTTTCTAAATACCTGCCAGACCAGGTGTGTTATCAGAGATGTGCTTAAACTCTCACTTCTCTGAAAATGACAATAAAGGATGCTTTTTGAAGTATGATTTTTGTTCAAAATTTTGGTATGTTGCAATGTTGCCTTTTCTTAAGATTTTGATGTGATAGAGAAGTTAATGTATACCAAACTTTCATGAAAACATTTTCAAATGAGACTAACTCAGAGAAGTGAGAATAACAGTGCAGAAGTCCAAACCTTTTTTTATAACCACTTTCCCCTCAAAACCTGCTGTCAATATAAGTTCTTTTATTTGACCTCCTTTGTTTTTTCAACAGGCTTTTGAAATATGAACTCATTTCAGACCAATATAAGTAACCTTTGGGCCTTTCCTCTTAGATTTTCTTATTCTACCAGTGAGGTACTTGTGTTGGCTTTTTAGTTATAATTTTTATTTCCCATAACTTCTTAAGAACCACATTCTCATATTTTAGAACAAGGCTTGGTATTGAAAGAATCTGTAAACTGATGTGACATACTTAAAAAGTACAGACTTGGCCATCCAGTGATAACAATTGTTTTCATGCCAGTCCTGTATCTTATGTCTTCTTACAGTAGAATGAGTGTCTTGTCGAAGTGTGCTAAGAAATGGATTTTTTTATTTGAAGGGAGTAGTCACATTGTTTGAAACATTCTAACACTGCTGAGGTACAACATGCACTGGAAAGACTTTCACAGTATTAAGAAGAAGGCAAGGTAAAGAGCAAAATCAAATGTGTTCTTTTCTAGTTCAGTTCTATTTAAGGGAAATATAACAAGAAATCAATGTTAATCTATCATTTATGAGATTTCTTAGAAGTTGTCCCTGTAACTCCAGTTCACTGCTTGTTTTCATGTCCTTCTTCCTTTTTTCTCCATTTCTTTTCGATTTAAAATGCTCTGAAAGTGTGTATTTATTAACAGGACAGTTCTTGACTTATGATTTGAGAGGGACAGTCTGGCTCCAAGCACATTTGAAGAGACATCTAATAGCAGCTCTAATGGTCCTAGCCCTTGACCATAAACTCATCTAAAGCTTAAATTAGCCATTCTTGTCCCATAAAAAATCATTATACTACTTCCTTCACATACTTCTCATCTGGGTTTTGGCTATTATTTTTCTTTTGCATTATATGGGTAATTCAGAAAGAGAAAAATGAAATCTGAAAAGGCAAGGTCCTGATACTGCCAAATTGTTTTACATAGGTTTCAGTACAGTCTGTGAACGTTTTGTCATTGATGACACGGGGAGAATAGTTGGGCTCTACATGCTCATTGTAATTCAGTGGCTCAGTTGAAGAGTACACAGTGTCACTAATAAGCTCCCTCCACAGAGCAGTAATGGGAAACTGGTTTCCTGGCACCAGCTGTGTACCTTACTCTGCCCTGCCTCTGTTGAAAATGAAAATGACATATGAATTCTACTGATCGGAACTTATTATAGCAACATGCAGAAAGGAGCAAGTTTCATTTTCCACAACAGAAAGGAAGATACACTGTAAAGGCTAAATGTTTCAAAGGACAAACATCCTGGGTATACTCTGGGTAAAGGATAGGTGTCCTGGGAACACTTTTTATTAAAGAGAGCTGAATGTCTGACAGCAAAGCAGGAGCAGTCAGATGAGTGAAACTGCCTGAAACATTAAAGAAAAAAAAGCTAATTGCATGTTTAACTGAATCAATGATAAACCTGGGATTACTGAGACTTCTTTATTGTTGTTTTGGTTTTGTTTTCCTTAATTGTTCTTGTTTAACTTTTTTTTTAATTGACTGATAGGCAGAATCTTAGTCCTGAAAGGCCAATCTTATTATTCATCTCAATCTACACCTTTCACACAAGATGAAATCTCAAAGGCAGTCATAGCTGTAAACTCTCTCTACAGTGCCTCTGTAGACCGCCTTTTGAAGGTTAGGTGAGCACCAAAATGTTACCTTTTGTTTTGTTTTGTTTTTTGTTTGTTTTGGTTTTTTTTTTTTCAGTTTACCACAAGATTCTGTGTCTTCCCTTTTGAAGCTTATGCTGTCTATTGCTTCTGTGTTGCCTTTATCCACTTCTAGTCCACCTTACTTTTTCCAACTCTCTTTCAGCTTTCTTCTGCTCCTCCAGCTTTATCTGTGTAATTCCTTGGAGTTCCATGCTGGAGAAACATGACTTGACTGCAAGCTTTCAAGAGTCAAATGAAATGAGCTTAGTAACTCTGTGTCTCTTGATGCCAAGTGCAAAAAACTTTCATAAATGTTGTAGTTTAGACAGTCAGTTACTGAAGTCTGTGAAAAAAAGCATAATAAAAGTATGGGCCATCCAGCAAGGAATACCAGAGAGCAGAAACAATCTTTATTTAATGTAGAGGATAATTATTGATTCCTGTCCTCCAGAACAGAACTTAAAAGAAAATAAAATCCATTACTTTCAATGGCAGACATTTTAAAAGCCACTGTGCAATGTTTCAAAACATTCTGTTCTGTAGTTAAGTTGCGTCTTTATTCTTATACATTTCTGGCTTGCTACAAGCAAAATTTAGCTGTTATACCATCAGAAAAAAAGTATTTCATAACATAGATTTTAATCTAGCACTTGGGCTACCAATATTGTCAGCTAAATATTGTGCAATATTCTCAGCTAAACAGGACCCTGCACATAAAAATCTAACCTCCAAGAAAATCCTAGACTTTGCAGGAAATAATTTTGTACACTTGGAAATCCCTGACTTTGATTTAGCATTGCTTTCAACCCCCTAAGTATAGCAAGAAAGAACAATGATCTTTCAAGTGTCTCTGTTTCAACTAAATAAAACCACCTGAGCTCCTTCAAAAGCTATAGTTTAGTTGGGGTCAGTTTTCCTTCCTTTTTCCACTTATCCCACCTACTTTAAGCAAACACTAGAAATACCTTTCCATGAAAGGCCCTTGCTGAATCATATCTTAGGAAACTACTGTACATTATCTTCACTTATTCTTCACTTTTGAAATGTCCACTGTTTCTTCCAGCAGTAAAAGATGAAGTAAAAATCACTGTGCTTCAGTAGTGTAAGAATGCCAGCCAGATTTCACCTCCACATTCCTCATTTAAAGAGAAAATGTTGCCTTGGTACAATTCTACAGCTTTGGCTTGAGTAGAATAATTTATAGTCACAGAACATTATCTCCCAGTTTTCTTTCTTCTCCCCTCTTTTCTCCTTGGTTTTGCTAGTTTGTTTGTTTGTTTTTATTTGTTAATTTGTTTTTGTTTTGTCTATTTTTAGGTAGTGTCTTTCTTTTTTTCCATCTACTTCTTGAAGCATTAGTTACAATATACCCTATACTTATTTTTTATGGGGGATAAAAGAAAATAAGAAAAAAAAATGCAATGTTTCAGTGCAAAAACTCTTTGTATAGTGCAAACTGAACTGCCTTGCTACTTTGGATTACTGGAGCCAAGAACTGCTTCGATTTATCAGAGAACCCAGACAGCCTTTACTCCTGAATTAGTCCATCAGCATGGTGTGAGTGTTCCCAATCATTTGACAGATTTGACTGTACAATATGTTGGACATATACTTACCTGTATAAAAAAAAGTCCTTTGAGGACCAGTGAGAAATATCATAGACCTCTATCAGAAAAAGTTAGTGAATAGTTTTGTATATCATTACCTATTAGTACAGGCTTTCTGCAGGGAATTATCAGACAGGCACTCTGTTCCATGAAATGAATAAAAGGGATTAAGTTGCATGACATACCTCCTTCCCCATAGTACATGGCAATTTCATGGCAAGGCCACAGACAGTTTACTTGAAATCCACTTTGCAGACATTTGCTTCATTTTCCCTCCACTGATTTATTTTTATTTTCATTATTTTCTTTGGTCTCAATTGAAAAACCTGTGGCTTTGAGAAATCTGCTTTTAGAATTGGGCATAATATTTTGTGACATATGTTGTTTTCCTTAGCAGTTATTAGGAAAAAAAACCCCAAAACTATGGAAATGGCTTATAGAGAACTAACAATAACTTCTGCTAAGATAGTCTTGTTTTCAGAAATCCTATTAAGTTTGTAGGCTTCACAAGCTTTCTAGAAGTGTCAGTTACTCCTGTGGTCACTTATGTAAGGCAGTGCAAATTGTCTCCTCAGTCTGCATCCACAGAGCATCAAGTATCATCTCAGATTTTGTGGGGAGCTTTCATAAGGGTTATTTTTCTAATTTTTTGATCAGTGCTTTTTCAAGTTCTGCGTTCAAATGGCTAACTTACAAAAATCTGAAGTTTTTCCTTTTGTAAACTCTTTTTTCTTCTCTACTTTTTTTCTAATTCTGTTTCATAGGGAAGATAATGATAATGACTTGGAAGTGACATACAAGGGTGACCTGCAGAAAACAATTATTCTCAGTATGAGATTTATAAGGAATATAATTTAGTGGACTATCAACATTTGGTCCCTTTCTAGCATCTCAGAAATGGAAAGAGCTGACTCCAAATGTTTTTAACTTCTAACATTTTTAATCAAATGTTCACAAAACTTTATAATTAATTACATATATTTGTTTTCAGGTTTTTAAGTGGCCTTTCAAACATTTCATTTTGCAAAAAATAAGAATATCTATTCTTCTGTATTTTATGAAAAATGGAAACCATTTATGCAAATGAAAAAAACCCCACAAAATTATTGTGAACAAGTAAATATGTAAGCATATGTAAATGTAACACACACAAACATATATATGCATATATGTATACATATATATGCATATATATGTATATAATTCTAATGTGTATTCTTCTTCCTAGCCCTCTGGCTGATATCCTAATTTAGAAGTCAGTAAATCCACTGTAGGTATCAAAAATCCAATCTTTCAATTAGAGCATCACCCTCTTACCACTGGTGTCCAACCAAATGTATATTCATAAAATTTATCCTTTTTTTTTTTTTTTAAATTACAGGGACACAAGCAGTCTTGACAGATGTATTTCAAAGTAGATCACTGTGGATCTGGCTTAAAATAAAAACAAAATCCTAAAATAAATAAAAATAATTTGGAGGTTTTGCAATAGTAATAAAAATTCTGTCCATTCTGCTGTCTAAAGCTATCAGAGTTTTTATCTAGGTCCAATATGTGCATTAATGGTGATCCCACAATGACAGAATCACAGAGTAGTTAGGCTTAGAAGTAACCTCTGGAGATCTTTTGGTCCAGCTTCCTGCCAAGGCATGGTCACCAAAAGCAGGTTACACAGAAATGCATCCAGGTGAGTTTTGAATGGCTCCAGAGCAGGAGACCCATGACCCCGCTGGGCAGTCTGTTCCACTGCTCTGCCACCCTCAATATAAAGAAGTTCTTCCTCATGTTGAGGTGGAACTTCTTATGTTTTCATTTATGGTCATTGCTCCTTGACCTTTCACTGGACATCACTAAAAATAGTCTGGCATCATCCTCTTGACACCCACCTTTGAGATATTTTTATGTGTTTTTGAGATCCTCTCACTGTCTTCTCTTTTCTAGATTAAACAGGCCCAGATCCTGCAGTCTCTCCTTATAAGAGAGATAGTCCAGAACCCTCATCATCTTCATGGCCCTCCACTGGACTCTCTCCAGTAGCTTCTGGTCTTTCTTGTGCTGAGGGGAGCCCAGAACTGGACGCAGGACTCAACCTTTATAGGGCTGAGTAGAGGCTATAAGATCACCTTCCTTTACCTGCTGGCCGCACCCCAGGATTCCATTGGCACTGCTGGCTGCAAGGGCAAACTGCTGACTCATAGCCAACTTGTCATCCATCAAGACTCCCAGGTCCTCCACAGAGCTGCTTTCTAATAGGTCAGCTCCCAGCTTGTGCTGGTACTTGAGGTTATTCGTTCCTGTGCACAGAACCCTACATTTGCCCTTGTTGAAATTTACTACTTTTCTCTCCAGCCTATGAAGGTTCTGCTGAATGGCAGTACAGCCTTCAGGTGTATCAGCCACTCCCTCATTTTGAATCATGAGCAAACTTGTTGAAGGCATATTCTATCCCTTCATTTGGGTCATTGATAAACAAATTGAGTAAGACTGGACATAGTATTGATCCCTGGGGAACATCACTAAATACAGGCCTCCAAGCAGATCTGTTCCACTGATCACCCTCTGAGCTCTGCCATTTGGCCAGTTCTTGATCCTACTCACTGTGCATTCATCTAACCCATGTTTCCTGAGCTTACCTATGAGAATACTGTGAGAGACAGTGTCGAAGACCTTGGCAAAGTCAAGGTGGACAACATCCACTGTTCTCCTCTCACTGATTCATCCTGTCATGCCATCATAGAAGGCTATCAGATTGGTAAAGCATGATTGATGCTGATCTTCCATGTAAAATCTCCCCAATTTAGACTTCTTTCCCTGCAGAGAATAGACCTTCTAACTTTGTGGTTCATGTAGAAGATAATGCATGTTCTTGGAGATATTTTTTGGACTGTTACACTCTGGAGTATCTACAGTAACCTGAAAGTGTAATTTATGAACATTAACAACAGCCTTTAGTCAATCTCTCTGAAGATCTTTGAGGAAGAAGCTTAATGGCCCTGATTAAAAAATCTATCTACTAAGTGTTCTTGACAGGTGAGTTTGAAAAATGTCCTGTAGGAAAGATAACATCAGGAATGCTTTAAATGGACCTACAGTTCTAATAAATTTGTCTGTTACAGACCAATATAGAGACTTAGATTATTAACTGTTTATATAGAATTACGTTATTAGAACCATACAAGATGGATAGAGCATGGGTATGGGAGGTTTTGTGATTAAATGCATGTACTGCTCCTTTGATGAACTTTGCAATCCCTGTGCTTGTAAGTACCCACTACTTAATTTCCTGTGGTATAAGGAATGTTTTCCCTCTTTTAATTCATAAAGCTTCTTTCTAGCATTATTTTTATAATATGTGGAAAAGAATTGAGAAATACTTCTCTGGAATCTTTGAATTGTGACAAAACTTTGTCCAGCAGGCCAAAATAGGAGAATTTAGGCTTCACAATCCACAAAGTGTTTGGAATTGTACTGAATATTTCAAGCTTTGTTCCAGGGGGTGCAATGACCCAAAAGCTTATATATAAGATCTCACCTTATGTAGCAATTTCAGCTCTTTAATCCTTGTTGCTAGTTCATTTCTTTAGGTCTCTTCAAGAAATTAATCATTTTGACAAGATAAGTTCAGGCTGTGACCAAGATATTCAAAAAGTTTTCTACAGTCCACTGTACCCCACAATATTAACAGTTAATGAGGCTAGTACCAGGAATACCAACATTTGTCTTAACAGTATTTGTATGCTGTTAATGAGAGATTTTTCACTGGGTTTCATGGTCTAATAGTTTTTTATTTTCTTGCTGTTCAAATAAATTTGATCTCTTCTTCTGCCTCAGTAATGTTACCCAAGTTATCATTTTTACTTACAATTAATTTGCTTTAGGCTATTAATTTTACTTGCAGTCAAGTTGCTCTAACTGTTAAAAAAATTCCTATATTTATTTCACACATTTAAAAACCGTCATTGCTCTTAGAGGACTTTAATTCCATTTTTTGTGTGACCTGTTCTTTTTTTCAAGTAACTGGACAATAGGTACCTGTCCTTCTGCATTTGCACTGCAATGGATTGTTTTCACTCTCAGATGACAGTCTATAAGTATTTTGCAGAAGTGTTGACTGGTAAAGGTCTTTTTCAGTCTAAGGGAACAAGCTATCTAATGTTATTTGCAAAATTTTTTCAAAGTACATTAATCCATTTTCATGGTCTAGATTCCATAGAATTCAATATGGTCTTAAGGGCAAAGTAATGTATTATAATAAAGTGGTAGATGTATGATAATAAAGAAATATTACTGAGATCAAGGCTTTTTCTTCTGGCATCAATCCCGTATACTTGTAGGTAACCAGCAATCAGAGGGCTACTGCTCCTGAGTGTAGTTGCTGTAATGACTTCTTTATTATGATACTCTCTTTAAATAAATAATTTTGTAAAAAACCCTCAGTGTTTTCTGGTATTTGAAATTAAGTTATATNTTCTGTTAAGCCAACTCCAACAATCTAAAATTTTGGAGTTCAGAATGTAGTGTGTTTTAGTTTAGTTTAGTTTGGATTTTTTTGTAAATATGATCTTTGATTTCTTTACAGAAAAGTATTGTCCTCTGGGAAATAATTTCTCACTGATGCTGATAAACCAAGAGGTATAAATGACAATTGAGAAAAATAATCTTTTGGGTCCAATGAAGGAATTCTCCTTGGTCGTGCCGGTACTAATGGA
Organism: Sclerurus mexicanus; assembly: GCA_013396755.1. Lineage (NCBI taxonomy): Eukaryota > Metazoa > Chordata > Aves > Passeriformes > Furnariidae > Sclerurus > Sclerurus mexicanus. The sequence continues at coordinate 23,959 of VWZF01000204.1, read as the reverse complement.
GGAAAAAATCCCAAGGTTGTAGAAAAAAAATATATAATTCTTAGTATACAACAAATTATAAGCCTAAGGCTTTTATTCCAAATGTAGGTTTGCTAACATTGGCAGTGTGCTAGAGATGTGTTTATATGAAAGAGTTCTGTAATTAATTATATATTTTATCAGGAACTTCAAATTGGAAATAAGTGTAATACATTCATACATTCATGTATTGTCATTCATATCCTGTCATTATTCATTCATTCAAAAAAACCCCTCAAAAAAACCAAACCCAAAACTTTGTGAGATAAATCTCTTATCAAAACAAAAACACACAAACAAACAAAAAAAACCGCTCAACAAATAAAAAAACAACCACCAACAATAACCAAAAAAACCCAAGAAAATATTCACATATTCCCTTTGAAGGATCTCATGAAGCAAATTAATGAAAATACATATAAATGCCTGTACAAAGTTTGAATTCTAACAAATACTATCATTAGCTCTCTGCAGCAATATCTATGAAGTTCTGCATCAAAGTTTTCTAGTTGGCTTCACTGTCTTAATAGATTGTGAGACTGTAGGTAAGTGAGAAAATATTTCAACATTACCCAATATGGGAATTGGCACCTGGACATTTCCAGTACTATAAAATAATTCAAGAACACAAAATTTAATTTGATCAGATGAAGTAAAATATTTTTTTCTGTATTTGTAGCTATTCATATCTCTAAAAAAGTGAGAAAAGATATGCACAGTAGTTCCCAATTCAGCCATTAGAGAACAGATTGAAGCATAAGAGCAATCCTGATTTATAAGATTCTTTAAATATTATTATTAAAAATTATTTCCCATGTTATGCAGATCAAGTAAGATCAAATAGGTGAAAAAAGGCCAAAAAATATCTACCAAGCATTCCTTAGTACGTAAGCAAAGGTTGAGATGTGATTTTAAAAACTTAAATTTACACCCCGGTTTTTAAAAAAACTGCCTGAAATGGGGAAGGCTCAAAGTGATTGTCTTTACTGAACTTGGCACTGGTGTCTTTTTAAAATGTTCCCTAGTGAAATTCTCTAATATAACACAGTCAAAAAATGAATCTTGGGCAAGATCACAAAGCATATTGAGGAAGTTGAACCCTCACAAATCAAAAATCGAAAGTAAGGTCTACTGAAGGCCTAATGAAGCAAAGACACAGTGCCTTGCTCTATTTTTATCACAAATGCTAATCAGAATCCTAAAACGTTAGAGTAAAATAGCCACAGTTCAGCAAGACAAGACCGTCTACATCCTCCCTTTCCCTCCAAAATCACATATTTCCCTATTGAGATGACTGTTTAGTATACACAACAGAAAAGCTATGGACTGTAAACAAATCATGAAGCTTTCCCTGTTTTTGTTTCTGTTACCTTTCAACTACCTTGTATGAACTGGATGTTTATGTACACGCTTTTCAATACCACACTGGGCTGAGAAAGGTGACATCAGTAAAGAAGCAGACATGAAACAGGCAAACTATCAAAGTTTAGAACTGTCAAATCGGTATTTGGAGATTGCTTGAAAGTTTTTCTAAATATTTCCTAGAGCCACAGGGTATAAGAATACCCACATCAGAACAGTCATTCTTTTGACATTGATTTTCAAAATACATGTCAAGCAATTTGCACTGCGTACTGTACAAATGTCAGTCAGAGGTAGAAAGATGGCCACAAGGGAAGAGAGTGTTAAAATGCAGTATAGTATCAAAATTGCTCCTTTGGTGGGCAAAAGCTCAGTAACAGAAAAGTTAGGATTCTAATAAGGATCAAGGGAGTTATAATTAAACGGGGTAAATTTGCCTCTTTCTCCTCTTTACCTCAGCTCATACTCCCCCCCTCAAATTCTTTGAAATACAGATTTAGTGACAATATTGAGCTAACAACCACAAGCACTGTCCTAGGTTCCATTTCTTCATTTATACATTTCTGTCTATGGAAAGAAAATGTCGTGATGTAAAACTACCAAATAGTTTTCCCTGTGTTGTCAATCAGAGGGGAAAAGATAGTTCTGAAGAATTTGACCTTACAAAATATTAATATTTTGTTACAGTAGATAAACAAGATGAAGGTCTTTGGAGACAGAGATTCCAAAGCATTTCAATCTTTGATGCATATATTTTCTTTGTGGTTTGTAGACAAATATGAAGATTTATTTGGTAAAAAATTACAGTTCTTGATCAAGAACAAATTAAAAGTAGCAAATTACAAATTTATATGGAACGCAAGTTAGAAAAATATTTTCATTTTGCTTTTAGTTTTCAACCTCTGCTGTGTTAGTCTCTAGACAGAACTTTCACTTTCCCAGATCTGCACTTTAATGAATTTCTCTTTCAATGGCAACTAGGATTAACAAAACCTATAGTTCTTTTTGAATAATGCAGTTACAGATACCCCTACAGTACCAAGGTTGAACAAAAAAAGAAGTAGTTTCCAGTCATGTAGTCACTGCATTTCTAAAGTGCATAAATGAATGATTTCAAACATACACATGCACACTATATAAGTAGTGTGTAAAAAGAGAATATGCAAATATTTTGAAACATTCTTCAGGTCTTTCTAAGATGCAATGTCAGCTATTCATAAATATACATATATTTTAGAGTTAAAGTACAATTATATAAATAAAGAAAAGACACAAATATAAGTATGTATATTTGTATACATAAATACAAGTTGCATGTACTGACAGGGAAATTCTGCTATTAATATTTTTTATTATTTTTACAAATTTGGAATGATAACTAGGAATGGAAAGTTATCTATGAACAGTACTATAACATTTTCCCTTCATAAAGAATGTAATATCATTGGTCCTTCTGCATTTCTCTTGATATAGTAAGTTTTCTAATGTTTTAGTGAAGGAAGGAAGGAAGTAAATACAGTTTTGACAGATATTGAATGTATGGTCATTGCTTGCTAAGATCATTGTTTAACTTCATCTTTAGTCCTAAAATTTTATGCCAATCTTGTAAAGGGAATGTAATAGTAGTCTGTAGATTCCCATCTGAAGTAGCATTCCAATACATACTGCATTCATTGAATGGCATTAAGATAGGATTTGTGTTTAGATGCAGCAAAAATTTGCAGTTGAAGCAGACTGCATACGAAACTCTTGGAATATACGAAGCCTGAAGCCTTGGACAGAGCATTTATCAGCATATTCTGACTGTCCAAACTATTTCCATCTGTCCGTAATATGGCATCAGAATGGGAATGCTGGACAGAAAAGGCAGCCCAGGGTCATTGCTATGAAGCCATCTGCCCCATAGGCAGGTGGAAATTGAAGTCAGCTTCAGCTGAAGTTACACAAAAGGGTAATATTCAGCTCTGATGCTGTGGAATCACTTAGAGCTTTTTATCCTCTGAAATGTCTGACATAAGGCTGACTATAGAAGCTGTAACTGCACAGACACTTCGCTGTTTGCAGTGAGATTGTAAGCTGGAGATTTATGAATACCTAAAGGGTTCATAAGAACAGCTTTCTTTGAAGAACAGCAAATCCCATTCTCTTTTCAGAAACTATGTGGCAATACATTTTCTCCCCTCTTTAGAGTTATTTACAAATGCAAATATTTATATAATTTTTAAAATAATTAAATCAATGTAATATGTTGATGCAAATATTTCATATTATTTTAAAAGGCAAGTGAAAGTTTATCTATATTGTAGATGTAGAGAAGTGCATTGTATGCATATATATGATCAAAAAGTCTCCTATATTTTATATTGCATGAATTTTGTAATGTTTTCCAAAGTAAGCTACATTAGAAGTCACCCCTTGCATATGTATCAGAGCCACTTCTAAATTCTTATCTCTGTCTTATACTAGTTGAAATCCATTCATTTAAGTTGATTTACGTTAGTATAAGACTGGTAGAATATGAGCTAGAAAGAAAGAATCAGGTCAACATTTTTTAATCAGAATTTTAATATTCACACAGTCAGAGTGTTATGTAGGTTAACTTCATAACAGCTCCATAAAGTGAATTGATACACAGAACTGTATCATGCCAACATAGCATTAAAATCTATAATTTAAAACTTTTCCTTTGAAACTAGCTAAATACAGATTAAGAAGATAGATGGAAAGAGTCTCGTCATCTATCAAGTAGCTAAAACTATACATCAATGAACATGCATAGGCATTCTTCTTTGTCATCTCCTGTGCTATGTATGAGTAATGCAATCTTGATTAGCTGAGAAATTTCTGTAGACTTTTACATTTTTATATATTTCATATAGTCCAGGGTTTAACATAAATTGCTGTTTAGTTATACTGACTCTATGCTGTAATTACCATCATTGTCAATTTCTTCACAGAATAATGAATTGGTGTTATAATTTTTAAATGCTTGATAACCAAATTTCGCCACTTCTCAGAAGGAAAAAAAGGTATCAAAAGCATTAGTTTTGGATATGGTGTTGTATAGGTGTTTGCAATATGTTTTCAAAGCATGGAGCTACTGCTAAATCTTTTGGTATTTATGATCTGGAAAGCAAAAGTTTTTCTAGACATTAGAATGTATCAAAATTGGGCTTTCTTTTTCCCTTTTAAACCAGAAAAGGTTTATCATTGTGGTCCAATTTTCATCAATGATAAAACAATTCCTATGCCAATCCATGTGTGAGGTTAAGTACTGCCAGATAATCTGTTAATTTATGATGAGGTGATTGTTATTTTCTCAAACTGGGACAACAAATGGACTCTTAGGAGCATCCTCTTGGATGATAAACTTCTCTTGCTCATGTCCCCTGTTCATGCTTGCATGCTGAGCTGCCCCCAAAACAGTCATTCCATATACAAAGTGACCATCCAAATTCAGCATACATATTTCCAAGGCATCCCTTGCTACATCTTTCACCATAATTACCCTCTCACCATGAAGAAGAGTCTTGGTTTGAATTCTGCTTTTTTTATGACTCATCTCATATTTCAATGCTACATAACTATCAACTCCATCTCTGTTCCCAGTGGGCTTATTACAGTATATCTCTTCATTTTATCAGTCAGTAGCAGTGAGCGTGTATGTGATAAATTATACTGATGAGCTAGGAGGGAAAGAAGTCTGACTATCTGACTATCATTTTCTTTTAAGTGGTGAAATAAAGCATTCCAAATGAAGAAAAATATCTTTCTGTGGTTTACCAGAAAATACTGGCTCTGCCCTTGTGATAAATATGTGAGGTACAAAGTTTATGAGGTTTACAAAATAACTATTTTATAAACTTGTCTTTTACGATGTAAGAAGTTTATTTAGCAGGAGATCAGCTATTCTATTTTGACTCTTTTTTCAGGTTTAGTGGTTGGCTTGGCAGTGCTAGGTTAATGGTTGGACTTGATGATCTTACAGGTCTTTTCCAACCTAAGCTATTCTATGATCTGTAATATTCATGTAATTTTCCTGGACAGTGCAGCAGAGACCCTAAGAAGAACCACCTATTACAATCATAACTATTATGTACCTGTTTATATCAGACAATATTTCCTTTCAGATTGGAAAAATATGAATGTATGAGGTATAAATTGCAATTTGGTATTGTAGGGTCCTCTTTGTGGGTGGCTTCTCTGGCAGGAGGTCGAGGACTGTCTAACACAGGCAGTTCCAGACAGCTCCAAAATGGATCCACCACAGCCAATCCCATCAGTAAACTGGTGGCACCTCTATGACAGCATATTTCAGAACACTCAGTGAGGAAGGAGTTAAATAGTGAGAAACAAGAGAAGAACAAGGTCAGAGGAGGAGGAGGTGCTCCATGGCAGAATAGGCACACACCTGAGGAGGTTGTTGCCCATAGAGGAGTCATGCTGGAGCATAGGAAAAGAGTGATAAGGAAAGGTCAGCAGAGAGAAACCACAATGCACTGATAGTTGTCTAGCTGAAGGGACCAAGTGTAACCTGTGGCAATCACATGGGGAAGTGAGGTGTATTAGAAGTTGAGACTGGCAAGGGGGAGGAAACTGCCTGACCTTTTTACCTTTTTTTTTTTTTTTTTTGATTGTTGGTTGATTGATTGGGTAGTTTGCTTTAGCTGGTTTTTTGGTTTGGTTTGGTTTTTTTCCTAATACTGAAACAATAGTTCAATATTTATGTTAAGTGGCAAATTAACTTTCCCAAGTCCAGATTGCTTTGCCCATGACAGCAACTAGCAAGTGATCAACCTGTCTGTATCCTGATCCATGATTTTTCTCTCTCCTGTTCCTTCTGTTTGCTCCCTCAACCCACTAAATGTGGAGGAGTGAGTAAGCAACCATGTGGGTGCCTGGCTGCTAGTTGAGGCCAACCCACAACATTTAGATAGCCAAGTGGTTTCAGAGACGCTTCTAAGTGAGTATCCTACCAGCCTTATCAAATTAAGGACTTCTGTCCACTATGAACCATGCTGTTTGGTTCTTGGACATTTTAGGGTAAATGGAACACTATGCCTCTACTTACATAATTTTTATCTCAATGCAGATTAAATTCTCGAAAGAACATTGAAAGTTCCATGATATTAATTTGAGAAGAAGGTGTTAAAACAGACTGACTTGAAGCATTAGAATAAATGGAAAATAATTCAAATCAGTGGAAGAAATAAAATACAAACTGCAGTCAATATTGCTATCAAATCATCAAAAGTATCTGAAAAGACAACATCAGGTGATAAAGAGTTCTCTAATGAAACCCAAATGTCAAAAACATACAACATTTCATCACGTTCTATCAAAAAAATGTGCGAAAAATGCTGCAGCACCAATCACCATCTGTTAAAACATCTATGACATCACAATTAAGTCTTTTGATAATGATTTTTCAATATATTCTTTTGAAAAGCAACATGAACATTACTGTACTTTAAACTCAGTTAATACTATGTTGTTTCTTAATGTGATTGCTGGCTTTATACAGGAAAAAATGTTCTATTTTCCCTGCTTTTAAAATCTGGCTTAGTAAATATAACCTCCCACACTGCTTCGCTGGGTCAAACACCTTTAAAAGCTTATTTAAAAGAACACAAACACTGATATAAAGAGAAACAAATTTTAAGTATTGCCTACATTGTTGAAATAGGCGGTATTTGGCCAAAGAAATGGAACTACATTCCTACCTGCATTATAGCTTTTAAAATTAAATAGAAACCATAGTCTATGTCTTTTATACAGGGAAAGGACTCTTATTCCCCGTATAGAAGAATAACTTTTCCAACATCAGTTGCTATTTGACTGACTAAAAATATTTAATAAAGATTCAGTGTTAATTACAGTAGAAACCTGTAAAACTCATTAATTTCTACATTTCTCCTTCATAGAATTGATTTATTTCATATTCTTCTGGCTCTTGTTTTGTTTTCAGTTGTGCTGTGTTGCAATCAGATTATTTTTTCAAAATTTTTAGCGGAAAAAAAACTGAGAAAGAATTACTGTATGACTCATAGTTTTTGAGTACCAGAAGGGAGCTTCAGTAGTCTCAATTTTTTTCCTATGTTTCTGTTTTTCAAGGCTCTACTTTTCTGTACATAAAATAAATCGTCTTAATCATGCCATATTTGCATCCTAAATAGATTCTATTTCTATTGTTGTCATTTGAAAAGGATCAGTTGTTGATTTGCCTTTTTCCTCTCCAATCTGCACCACATACCTTCTCCTCTAGAGACTTTGACTGTAATAAACTCAGTCTTCAACTCCACAGTTTCACAAGTGAGTAGTAGATTTTAGGGATTTTTTTTTTTTAAAGGGTGGCAAGGGAGTTAAATTTATTGAAAAAGTTTCTTCTGCTCTGCCAAATGGATAGCAAGGTGAAATTCAGGCTTCTTGACTTATTTCCTATGAGGAAATCCTACACTTCTATTTCATGCACACTTGTATAAGGAGGAGACCTCTAAGTAAAACACACTGACTCAAATGCTCAGATCCACTTTGGCTACAGCTAGCATTCCCAGTGTTTGTGCACTTATGCACAAAAACCTGGCTCTAATTATAGGTGAACTATGTCCTCGCCTATAGGAGCAAACTACAGCTATAGTTTGAATACTTTCTCTGGCAGAGAAACTAAGCGCAGGGTTGACTGTCACTTTTGCTTCTTCTGAAGATGGACACTGGCCACAGCCACTACTTAAGTTAGTCCCAGCAGCAACATGAATGGAAATAAGGAACAGCAAGTTCATCTCTGCTGAAATTTTTTTCTCATATTAACCTTTCCCAAGAGCATCCTGTCTTGTGGGGTGACTTCAGATAGCTTACTTTTGGGACAACAAAATGCAAGCCTGAGACAGTTCTGTGCAAATAAAAATACCTAACATTTCACTGGTTATTGTGAGAGGAAGAAATTTGCTATTCTAGAAGCACTTGAAAGCAGAACTCCCTACAGTCATTCTTTTAGTTTAGTCACCATAATCACACTGTATTCCTACTGCTTTGCTACTGTCTTTTGTGCATCACACAAAGAAGATAAACTGTATTAAGTGACTGTGCAAGACTTGCAGTTTTTCTTCATATTCAATGTCTCTTTAAGCATAATACTTTCTGTAGAGGAAAAAAGCACCAACACACATTCTGATCACCAGTATTGAATGTATTACATTTATTTAGTACAAATACTAGAAAGGGGCACAGGTCATAGAATGCAATTAAGTATTTTTCATGTGCATTAGTTAAAAGAAAATCATTTCAAGAACAATATATACCATATATTTGTGTGAACTTAAGGATAACTACAGGGCTATTCAGTGGCATTGTGTAATACACTACAACGAAAGATTGAAAGAACTGAAATAACTGAAAGAAGAATTTAAGTCGTGGAATATTCTATTATATTCTTATTATTGTAATGGAATATTTAGTAAAGACTGATCAATACTGAGCCAATTTTGAATAATCATAATTGTTTATTTCCTTAGTGAAATAATTTCTTGTTAAGCACTCCATAAAAAGTGTTGAATTCTTCAAAAATTCACCCTTTCTATCCTAAAGTGTATTCATTTAAAAGGAAGAAGACATCATACCTATTCTAAGCTCAGACTAGACATCTATATTCAACATATTCTATGGAACATCAGCATGTTCCATACATTTTCATATGCCTCAAGATCCTCTGTTCAGAGAGCCCTGAGAAATCAGGATGGGCACTATGCATATGGTAGCTTCATGTGCAGCATGTAGCTTCACTCTTTACATATAAAATCTCAGCTTGGCTTGCAGTTACAGAGAAAATGAAATATGAGACATAGTATCTAAATACAGTTTTGTGATTTAATTGAGATGTACTGATTTGGATTGTTAAACTTTCATATCATATAACCTCAAAGCTTTGTGATGTGATTAATGAATCTTGACAACGTATGAGGGGAAAAAATCGGACTGTGAGTAATTGAAAAACTTGCTTTTGCAATTTGTTTCTGATTAGATAGCTTGGGTCTTACATGTTTGGAAGGCATTTTAATATATTCTCATATGGCATGAAATAGCCAAATTCTATAGCAGAGATCTGAGGCTGGGAGATTATTAGGGCATTAAGACATTATTCTTTTCTATTCCACAGCAGAGTATGATCATGCTCAAGGAAGTAATTGGCTGAGGTGGGTGAAGTAGACCAATTTGACTTCTTCAGACAGTCTCTGTTCTTCACATTGGCAGCCAAGCACCCTCCCCGAGAACCAGAAGGAAATCTTTGCAAACTCTCTTCTGGATTCCTAACAAGTGACTCCACTGTTTGCTAAGTAAATCACCATGACTAGTTTCTCTGCAGCCCTATCCCTCTCTTTATTGTGAAAGTAAGTGTCTTCTTAGTAGAGAGATGGAAAAACCTTGTCCTCTCAGCCATTAAAAAAAAAAAAGAAAAAAAAGAAAAAAAAAGTGTTAGAAAACCTGCTATTGAGGCAAATAATCTACATTTACACATGTAATGTGTATCATGAAAAAAAGCATTTTGTATGTATATAGAATATACTTAAATACAGAGGAGACTTCCATCCATGATCACAATCAAGACACAATCCTTGTGTCCTTTGAGTTTTTTAGTTACCATCACCATGAAGCTTGTTCTTAGTACTGTGGTTTATAATTCTGCCCTCAATTTTGACCATATACATAATGTCACAAGACATATATAACCATCAAATATATAATTCATTGTTATTTTTAATACAAATTTTTATTTTTAAATATAATATTTACTGCAAACACTTTATTCTGCTCTCTTCACCAGGCCTACTAGCATGGCTTTTATTCTATATTTTTTTATTCATGCACTTTTTTATGTTATTCCCATTAGGTAAGGCCACTGAGGGTAGACACGCTTTGCAATGTAGCGTGTATGTAATCAATAGAAGCTCCAAAAGACTGAAGAAGGAAGTGAATCTCAGTGTTAAAAGTAGGATGATGCCAGTTGTTTCCATGGGTGACTTCAGAGGGACAACAAGGAAAAAAAGATCAAAAACTTCTCCCGTTTTTTATATAGGAAAAGGAAAATGAATGAGTGATCTTTAAAGTGTATAGAAAATTCCAGATCTGTTTAGTCTTCTGGAAGTGAATACCAGTACCTTGAATTAAACTATAGAATGAATGCAAGTCAGTAAAGATTGTCACGTGAATTACTCTGTAAATTTAGTTTAATAAAACAAGTGCAAGACCCTCTCTCTCAATGACAAAGTACCACTGAAGGAAATTACTTGAATTTAAATAGACTTTAACAAACAAGCAAATCTTTGAGCATAGATGTTAATGCCCTCTCAATGGAGATAATGACCTTTCAGACCACAGCTCAGTATTCTTGCAGGGTCCAGCAGCCCAAAACATTTTTCCAGGATGTTGAAAGTGTGGATTAGCTTTGGACATAGTAATAAGTTCCGTACGACCAAAGTTTTTTCCAGAGACTAGAATGTACCATATATATTCCTAGGCAACACTAGGGTAACACAAAGGAACCTTGAAGAGTTTTGTATCCCTCTTCATCCTACCCCAATTAAGACTATTAATAACTCATTTTATATAATTTCATACTATAAAAACTTTGTTCTACACCATTACCATCTATCTGCTGTAAAATCTCTCATGAAATGTCCCTGCTACCTACATGGTCTCTATGTGTTATCTTACAGCATAAAATAGTTGTTAAAATTCAGAGAAGATACTTTCGGAATGGAATACTATGTGTTACTGGAGTTCTGCCTGTTCTAGCATGCTTTGTTTGAGTGGCTAGGTGTTTCAAGGTATTTCCTGCATTTCACTCCATCTCAGTGATAAAATGTAGTCTTTGGAAATAATTACTGAAAATGCAGTTTACCTGTGTATTTTTATAATTCCTTTTACATATCTCTATTTCAGAAGAGCCAAATTTCACCTTCATCAGGACTGCTGGGTGAAGTTTTCAAGTTGTGTTCTTAGCTTAAGGAATGGGAAGCAGATAAAGCATCCTAAAAGGCAAAGTAATAACCATTTTACCTCTGTGTCATCTGCACTGACTCAGATAACTGACAACTGTATTTGTGCAGACAGCCCCTCAACTTTGAGAAACTTTTCTATCAAATGGAAAGAATAAGTTTAAGATCAACACCAACAGCAGATAAATTAGAAGATGACACTTTGTTGGCTGTTCTAGCCATATGTAGACAGTGCGACAGAGTACCTGACTCAAAAACACAAAATGAATTAATCATCACTAAAATGCCAAATGGAGGTTTCACATGCCAGTTCTATATTCTGGATCCCTCTGCTCCCACCAAGCATCAGTACCTTGAATTGGAAACCCTTCTACAGAACTAATTTTGATGTCTTAGGCTCGCAGAGTGCCTGTGGCCAGAAGGGACCTCTTGACATTGTGTGGTCCAACCCTTCTGCCCAAGCAGGGTCCCCTACAGCCAGTTGCCCAGAACCACATTCAGATGTTTTGTTTTTTTTAATATCTTCAAGGAAGGAGCTTCTACAATCTGTGTGCAAACCTGTGCCAGTGCTTGGTCACTCTTACCCTGCTACAAAAGTGTAAACTATGATGATCTGAATGGCTGGCCAATCAATTTTTCAAGGTGTTCAAGCTCAATTATGCATTCAGTGGGTAAGGCACAGGAGAGAAAAGCTGAAAATATCTTTTGGAAATGTAAAATTTGCCCTTTTTTTTTTTTAGTCAAGTCTTTAAATAAATGATGTCTTATCAGGGGAAAACCTTTATTCCCATATTTTCACTAGTATAATTTTCCAGGTTCCTTACTATGAAAATTAGTACCTACCTATTTCATTAAAGTAAGCACTGTGTAAGAGTAGTGACATCTCTCCAGCCTTTCCATCCCATACATCTATATTTCAGATAAATCATGACCTACCCTAAACAGAATTACGGAAGGCTGTTCTCTGTGGAAGTCTGTTGCAGTTGATAGGTAATTGATGTATTAAGCTACTTTCTGCTAACATCATAAGATGCTGAAAAATCTGAGCATAACTGCAGTTCAGAAGACCCAGGACATAATTTTTTTTGTTCAGGTGCACTTTCTTGCTGGTTCAGAGCTTCCTGTAGAGCTAAAATTTACCTTCATATTTGGAAGTTTACCTCTGATAATATAAGTTAATGACCCTTGTAGACAGGCAGACACCGGAATGTTGTTTGGTGGAGACATTATGTAGAAGATTGAGTAAATTCAATGTACAAAATACACTTTTTCTTTTTTTTTCCTAAATCCATGCTTAGCTAGGTACTTAATGAGGAACCATAAAGAGCAACTGTATGGAAAAGGATAGGAAAAGGCATAACCTGGAGATGATTCTTAACTGATCAACAAGAGCTACAATATTAATTTCTTCAGTCCTTTGCATCCTGAGTTATTCACAGCAAGGAATGCCTAACATCTCATGAGAAGGAAACATATTCAGACCATGCCAATAAACAGCTAATGTTTGCATTACTTCAGTGAGTCCATTCATATGATAACTGATCAATAGTTTGCATAAGGGCTATACTACAGGCTCAAGTGACTGCCTATAAAGGCAGAAAGAAACCCCTGTTCATTGCTAGGGGAGTTAGGTATGGGAATGAGTACTGCTAATGAGTAGGAAGGAAGACCGAACTCATAAATTTTACAAATACTGCCCCAGATCATGGTGGTAATTATGACTGTTGTTGAAAAAAGTATGCAATACATTGGTACAACAGAAGAAAGAAATCCATATTGCTGCTACTTATGCTGTACCTGTTGTGTGGATAAATACAGGAAAGAGTTTCTCTTTTGCAAGGTTGCCAGTCTAGCAACTTTACTGAGCACTAAATTCCAAAGGAAAAAATAGCATTTGATTGCTTCACTTATCTTCTCCCTGTCATATAAATTGTCAAAGAGTTACCTGGGGTTTCAGATGCCCAGTTCTACTGACTTTAATGACAAAAGCATGGCTAAACCTCTATGCATCTATAAAAATCTTAATCATATCTGCTTGGTTTACTGGCAAAAAACAAGTTGCTATTACTGTCAGTTCAGCACAGCCAGTGGAACTGTGAAAGAGCAAACAGAATTGTACTTTGTCTTGCATATTATCAACAAAATTGTCAGCCAGATTTTGATTCCAGAGATTTCAGTGCTAGTCATGATTAGTGCTGTGCACAGCTAAATGACCAAGCAGCTTAGTTTATTCTCGGTAAAGCTCCAAAAGTTCAAACGGTTCTCTGACCCTTTTCCAAATTCTATGTTTCAGCAAAACTGAGCTGGTATTCTTGTGAACAAAGTGCTCGCAGATACATTACAAGTTCACTAATATTTCATGCTACAGGTCAGTTGGAAAAAACTGTGAAAATTACTTTTATCAGACTCATTCTGACTGCTGTCAGTGTTACTTTCAACAAGGATTTAGGAAGATTCATGAGCATGGATTTCATATAAAAACATGTATATGTAATACTTAGTCATGAAAAATTAATTTTTTGTGATCTGTAATATAAGCACTGTCCTTAGAAAAGCCACAGAGAGATTCTTCAGAAGCAGAAGGAATGTATTCAATTCATGGAAAGTGTGAGGATGGAAAGAGAGCCAATAAGGCACCTCTGTAAGTTTTCCTTAATAGAAAGAAACAGCAATTCTGTTGGATGAATAAAGGAGATCCTCACAGTCTTAAGTTTTTTAATTTAGTAAAATAGTCTTTTCCCCATATCTCTTTCTGATTCATTAAGGTGGGGTTTTTTTGGCAGTTCAGAACTAAAACAGTAACTAAATTTTACCTACCAAGTCCTCTGTGATACTAGCACTAGGATGGCAGCTTTCTTGCTCATATCTTACATGTTGTTGAAAACAAAACAAAATTCATAAAAGGCAAAACAAAGCAAAAGCCACTTTGAGGGAGTTTGTCTGAATGTGTTAAATATCAAAACATATATGCATATACCTTTCATAAAGGTATGATTAGAAAAAACAGTCTTAACCCAATTTTACCAACAATGCAGATCAAAAATTAAGAATAAATTATATAGGCAGTTAGTTTCTCTGTCTCGTTTTGAAATTTGTTCTTCTTATTCTTCTATATTGCTACTAAATAGCATGACAGAATGTCTGGAACAGGAAGACTACCTTAAAAAAGTCAACCTTAAAGATCAGACTGCACTTTAAAACCTGTGTCTGTCATGAGTCTTGTAATGCCTAAAAAGGAAATAAAGAGTTGGCAACACAGCTACAGCATCTAAAAGAAATTAGAATTTTTTCCTTAACATTTGTGTTTGATTTTATGATGTTATATGCATGTATATTTGTGCAGTAAGGGCAAAGAGGTTGTTTAAAACAATTTACGCACACACATAAAAAAACCATTCTTTTTCTTTCTAAGATGTCATAATTATGAAAAAGAAAACATGACAAAGAAGAGATTGATGGGAAATGAAAAAGAAAAGAACTATGTGCTCAAAAACACTGATATGCACTGATATGTGCATGTCTGACAGCTACTTGCTTTTATTTTAATTAGGTTTTTTTTGTAAAATACTCTGTCATCAGAGGAGATGCAAATCAAAAATTCCAGTCTCTTATTGCCCTTGCTCAAGTGACATCACACATCTTTCCAGAAACAATGTTTGTCCTTATTTATTCCTTAGCTACTAGCAATTCACATCACGTCTGTCTTTTTATACTAATTATGTCAACTTTCAGCAAGGAAATCTGGCCTTTTGTTTCTTTCTTCTGTAAAAATAAGCAAATACATGAATATAACTGGAAATGTGTTGCGCAAAGATGGATTCAAAGTTAGCTGAAGATGGAGTACTTGAAAATGCAGGTCTATAACATAACATAGCTTATCAAAGTCTATTTCCTGAGCTAGAGCTTCAGTTTAATGAGCATGCATTTCAGCAATCATTATATGTTGAAAAAAGTTTCCAATAATTAAGGATAATTGGCAATGGAAATAAAATGAACAGATGATAATGGTTCTGCAGCAGACTTCAGCAGCTTGCACTTTCAGCATGCGTTGAGTAAGACAGCAGAGGCAAAGGTTTTTAAGAGGAAATCCAAACTGATCAACTGTGTCTTGATTGTTATTCACCTAAATTTTTATACTCTGCCTCTGTCTCCATTTTTCAGTCACTTTGTACGTTGTTCTTCTTTTTTCTGTTTGTTTTTTTGGTTTGTTTTTTTACCCTGAGCTTCCTGCAACATAATATTCCAGGGTTAATTACCAGCCAAATTAGGTTTATATTTAATGATTATACAGCATCACAATCCATTAGCTTTCCCCCCAATGTTATCATGCTTAAAACAAGTCACTTTCAACATCCTAACCTGTAGTTCCAACTTTTATTAGGTTTTCCAATTAAATAGCTCTAATATATAATAATGTTGTCGAATACATAGGGATTTTAATAGTCTGCACAGCATTTTCCACAGCTTACAGACTGTTTTTTTTATGGTGGAGCAGGGGAAGAGCAGGAGGACTCCTCATAACATTAAAGTAAATGCATTTTGTATCATGCCTGTGCATACTAGCTCCACTGTGGTTAAAGTATTTTCACACTATAACCTTCCATTTTCAGTAATTTAAATTTTGGCTGGTAAAAGTTTGTTGTAGAATGGGAAAAGAATACAAAAGGGACAAATTAAAAAAACCTGCAATCACAGTGTTTGCAACATTTGTTCTGAACCTAAGATATTCACTCACCTTTAAATCTCCCTCTTGATACTGCTTATGAAAAAATTATGCCTTTTAACCTCAAAAAATGTGTATCTGGACATGGGTGTCTATTCCATCCTGCTGTCAATCAAAATAACTCCAAAGAAATCCCACAATTACACATGCATACAGCAAAACCAGTGAATTATCTGACCTTTTTAAAACACCATAAAATGCCCAAACTAAATATCAAAGAAGTCTCTGCTTAATTTCAGTGGGAATTTGTAAGATGGTGATCTGGGAATATCACTTTGTTCTTCAGTAAGAAAACTTCAAATTACTTAAGCAGGTCATTAAAAAAGTGACAAGATGCCTTTGCAATTGCAAGGCATCATTATGTGTCGGAACATTGCAAAAAATTAATTTAGAAATTATAGAGAGTTTTCCATTTCTTAATTGAAGTCTTCTTTTATTTGCAACAATTTGTAAAGCCAGGAACTTCAGTTACCTTGAGACCTCTGCACAAAATTCAGAAAAAGGAAAATATATTTTCTGTTCTTAGTTATGTCATAATCCTAAAGTCCAGCCTCATGAGACTCAAAAGAGATAACAAATTCAATGAATCTCAGTTTCTGAAAAGGATAAATCTTCCCTAATACAGCAAAGATTCAGTATCCAGTGTAAAGTACCTGTTAGGTTTAAAATCTAGACATAAACTGAATCACTTCCATTTGTCCAGCTGAAGACATATTAATGAAATGTGAATTTTCATGTTTCAGAGAAGAAAAAAACAAGTATTTGGGAGATTTCTTATTTTAAATATAACAGCTACTGTAGTTACCTTGAAGCAACTGCCTTTGGAATAAACAAACTGCTGAGTAGTGTAGAGGAGAAGTTGCGAAAAGCCAGGGATAGATATACATTAACTTTCACCTCATTAATTCATTGTTACCTTTTGATAATCTCATTACCTATATGGCAAATGGTAGTGATTCTGAAGAATGACTTAGTTTTGATGAGGTTGGTTGTTAGAATTATACATGACAGATTTTCTCATTGTCTTAGCTGAACGTTAATAAGTAGTAAGAAGATAGAAGTCCTGTTTTCTGTTTCAGGGAAATGAGGATATATGGTGTAAATAGTATGCATCAAGTGATTCAATGTGGGGATTATAAGAATGTAATCAACAATTTTCTGTTTAATAGGTATCTATGTATACAGGCATTAAGTATTAGGTATACCAGTACACATAAAGTCTTTTGGGTACACAAATATTTGGGTTTAGTTGGCAATTTCAAATTAAATCTTGTGGTTTCCTCCGGAGCTATTATATGTATGAGTTCCAAATTAATTCATTGCCCATGAAATTTTTCTTAAAGACACAGTTTGGACCTTGAACAGAAAGCAAAAAAGACCAACATAAAAATAAACAATTCTTTGTTCACTGTAGCTATTTATCCTTCAGTGGTTTGAAGAATTGTCTGAGGCAGGTTTCCATCAGAATGTAATTCTTTTCAGTGTCAGTAAACACAGACCAACATTCATATTGCAACTTAGCCTTGCAAACCTCTTCACAAAGCAGAAATGGTAGAGTCCATGCCAAGTTGTAATAGCAGGCCAGAAGAAAAACTTCCTTCAAATTTCTTTGACTGGCTTAGCAGACACATGAAATATAAATGAACATCTAAGTTTATACAGTGTAAAGAATATGGATAATTTGTTAAGTTAGTGACACCATCCTTCACAGCATACAAATGTTATATGTTGTATGGATACAAAAGATTTTACTGTTTGGTGTCCTACATGTAGTTTTATCACAATTTTTTTTTTTTTGTTGACTTATAATGCATGCAGTTTGCTACAGTTTTATAAGGTAATTTAGTTTGGAAGGGATCCAAATGTCTCTACTCCCAGTTCAAGGCAGGGTCAGCTACAGCATCAAGTGATATTATTCTGGGGTTCAAACCAGGTTATTCAGGGATTTGCCCAATCTGAACTCAAAAATCTCCAAGGATTTTTGAGCCTCCATGGGCTGCCTGCACCACAACTTCATTGTCTGTTGGTGAAAAAGTCTCTCCTGATACCAAATCTGAAACTTTCTCCTTAAAATGTATGAGATTTTTCTCTTGTTTTTCAACAATATACCTCTGTTAAGTAGCTGGTTTCTTCTCCTCACAGGTATTGGGAAGGCTGCTGTAAGGTACACTTGCTGAACAAGCCCCAGATCCTCAGTTTCTGCTCCCATGACAAATGCTTCCACTCTGTCCTTCTTGGTGGCCTTCCACTGAGCTCTGTGCATGATAATTAAGTACTCTGTGAATTGCTTATGTTTAGTAATAGAAAGAAAAAACATTACTTTATGTACAAGCAGAAGTTCCATGCGCTGACTTTGGGAAAAAAAAATCCACCTAATTACAGCTTTACAGAGGTTTATACTGAAGATGTAAAAGAAAAAGTGGTATTTACAGATATGTTAGTTTATTGTCTGTATTCTAAGAAATGTAGAATCAACAAATATTGGCTGCAGGTAGTATGACATAAATTTTCACTTGTTCTACCTTTTCTCTTGCAAGAGATGTGCCGTTTTGTTTACTTGAATACTTGAATAGACATACCACAGTGGGTTTCTTTCCAGTGATGAAACTATTCGATTTACCAAATCCCATTCTACTATAATCAGATTATGTCAGACAGAAGACCATACAGAAAAAAAATGCCTTGCTTTCATTCTCATATTCTTCTGAAAGAATTATGACAAACCATTGGCTAAGAAGACTGGATAAAATCTTTGGTTTTTTTTCTTCGCAGTATCTGATAATGCGTTTGAGAGAGAAAACATATAGCTAACCTATTTACACAATCTATCTTCCACTGCTTTATGACTTTGGCTCTTGCTTTTTCTACCAGGCCTTCACGTTAATATATTTGTTTGGGTAAGAGGAAGAGAAGAGCTAATGCCACAAAGATTTTTCCTCTGAGTCTTGTTTGTCAAAACTCAGTCTTCTCATGGGACTAATTTTTTCTCTTTCTATGCCTGTCCCTACTGTACTAAAATTTATGACTGGGATATGATTTATATGATGACAGAAATAATATTTTTATCTCTAATGACAATTGTCTATTCTGCTCAGTCCTTGGCCATACTAGTATGAGCTATAGTTTATCTAACTGCCACTTAATTTATGTGTCTTGATACTTTACAATTAATGCATTAAGAATGTATTTTTATTTCAGGACAAATGAGTTTGTATCTTGAATATATTTGGATTAACAATTAAAAAAGTTTGACCCTGACATTCAGAAGAAGGCTCAGATATCAGAGTAAGAGATGGTTTTCTTGCATTTAAGAGTTCAAGTAGTCAATGGGCACACAAATGAACTTCCATAATAAACTCCTTTAACTTATGAGTCACCTTATGTCTCTCTGCATAGACTGTAAAGCAACCTGAGGAAAAGCAGGCTGGTAACTAAGAAGACAGGACTTAAATCCTTTCTCACCTTAAAATCAGTGAAAATAATTTAATCAAATTCAATACAGGCAGAGAAAAGAAAACTGGTTTTTCATACCCAAATGGAGTGCTAGGAAGGCCTTGAGAATTTCTGGAGTAGTTCCAAACTGCTTGAAAGGCTTTAGGCAAACATTGAAGTTTTAACTGCAGAGGAGCTCATTTTTCCTTTCAGATTTCAAAGACAAGTGTTCTCTGAAAACAGAGTCCCCACTCTGCTCTCAGAGATTACTGATAAAATGAAATGGCAAAATGGAAATTGCTCCTTATTGCTTTAGAAAATAATTACATAAAAATCAAAATTTGAAGGGGATACTCACATGGAAATACTTATTCAAATAAGTAAAATTAACAGGAGCTGATCCATATGTTAGAATGAAAGGGTTGACATGAATAAGGCAAAGGTGTGTTTCTGTTAATTATTCCCACTTATAAATGAACAGTTCAATTCATCCCAAAAGATTATGACTGAATTCTCATTTACATTAAGTCCTCTTTAAACCTCTTCACAAGTGCATAGGGACTTTGAAATGCTCATAACTGTAATTGATGCCAGAACAACTTAAAAGTGGTTTACTGCAGTTGAGAATAAGGCCCCCAATTTAGAATGTTTCAGATGTGTTAAAATATCTTTAAAAATACCAGAATATTCTCATATTTAAAGAGTCTTTTTTAAAATAAAAATATAATTCAAAGGCAGATTTAATTTTTTAAAAAATTTAAATGTGAAGTGATTAGTTTGCAATATCCATTAATCTATTCTGGTAATTTCTCTCAGCATTTATAAGGATTTTTACTATGCTGCATAAAGCCTAATGTTCCTTATGTGCATTTACAACAGTCAATGCAATTGCTCTGAAAGAGTTGATATGGTTTATTATAAACAATTCCCTTGGCTGTTAGATAGAATAAGTCTAAACTTAGAAACTCAGCTTTCAAATTTCAAATGTTAGACCAAGTTGACAACTTACTTAAGAATGCTTAAGGAGTTCTTACAGCCTTAGCGTAGTGTCTATCCATCAGACAGTAATTCACTGATGTCTTCACTTAACACCAAATAAGGAACAAGACGGAGTCACTGTGAAACAGTTTATTCCAAATTAAGCACCAAATTGGATGTGGCAGTCACATTGTAGACATTGGTTCCCATGAATGGGACGGGTCATGGGAAAAATGAACAAAAATTCTGAACACTTTTCTTGTATTCTGGATCCCCTCAGTGAAGCCTATAGTAGGGTTACTTTATAAGCATTGTGCATGGTTTAAAGGTAGGTCGATGGAAGAAATGAACCTGACTCAGGAGAGATTACAAGTCAGAGTTACAATTTAATAAAAAGATTGCAATAAATATGATACAGAATAGAAAGTTGGTTTTAACCCACAAAACCCAGATGTGTAACTCAGCACCCTGGGGCGTGAACAGGATGGTGTTTGTTAGCTCCTGTGCTGAGACTACATGGTGCCCCTGAGTACAAAGCAGGAGGAAAGGAAAAGTTTGTGAGGATGATGGTCACAATCTTGAGAGTGGCAGTCACAGTCCTGTTGAGATTCTAGTCCTCCTCTGAATCCGACAAGTGGTACCAGAAGTCTAACAAAACCCAAAGATTATATATGCTCAGGTTCAGGTGGAAATGCCTAGTACCTCCCCCAGGACAGGGAGTTTCAGGATGGGTGGTTTACTCTGTAAGTCATGGGATATTTTTGAAATCTTTGATGGCCCATTAACAGACATGACCCCTCCAGCTGGGTATGAAGGTGCTAATACTTCCCCAGAAGGAAGTTATCACAGCTGAGTCATTAGTGTGAAGACAGGAACACCTCCCTATCTCACAGGGTCCTCTAACACCCAGCTTGTGGCCTGAGGTGTCAGGTGTGCCCTGAACAGCTGCTGCAAACGATCCATTAACAGTTCATGAGAAATGACATAGAGGGTGTAGAATA
The DNA here is from genome assembly GCA_013396755.1 of Sclerurus mexicanus. Lineage (NCBI taxonomy): Eukaryota > Metazoa > Chordata > Aves > Passeriformes > Furnariidae > Sclerurus > Sclerurus mexicanus. Next base: position 2,453 of record VWZF01000204.1, on the reverse strand, counting down.
CACAGTTTTGGTTATACCCACACAGAGAAACTGGTCCCAGCTGCTGTAACTAGGACATGCATTTACACCCTGACACTTTGCTTTGAGGAACATAAGTACCTGGATAATATGTCACTCCTTTCATTGAAATGACTATGCCTTCTATCCTCCTTTCTGTGTAACAATAGAATGGTTAGGACATTTGTCCAAGAAAATAGAAATGGGTTCATTTTTTCTGCACATTCCTACTAAAGAACTCCAACCACCAAGTTATAGACTAGATCATGTACACATTATCCCTCTTATTTGAGCTTGGCTGCTGTCTGGATATGAAAGCAGACAGAGATGAAAACATGGAAAAATCCTGCCTTACTAGAGACAGCAGGTGGACTATGAAGACTCAATAACTGTATCAGTAGGCTTGCCTAGTATAAATTCATTGGAAGAGATTTCACGGTTAGAACTTCCAAGCAGATAACGGAGTTTTCTTCTATGTTACCTTAGAGTAATTTTGTGTCTCACATCCAGCCTAAAATTCACTTTGTGCTGTGTTCTTTTGGAGCTTGTCCTCAGTCTTTGCACATTTCACTAAGTGAACAATTAGTTTGAATGATTTAAAATACTTGGTGAAAACTTCAAAGATATACAAGCGTGTTTATTCTTTTTTACAATGTAAATTTTTGGGATTACTGTAAAGAAGATGGAAAGTAGCTCTTCTGGTAGAATAACTCTATTGGCATATAAGAAGATTTTAGAGCTTCAGCTGACATAGGAGTTCTAGACTGGTAGATTTTGCAATAGACTCAGGTCCTAGATACTCCTCCAATTTCCAGCAAAACAGAAGTTGATCAAACATGGTCCATATTCTGCTTTGCTGCCATATAAGGAAGCATTTCCATCTTTATACCACACTGCTTCATATGGGAGAGCATAAGACATGATATAGGACTCAAAAAAGTTACTTACACTGGGATCACTAGTGACACATATGCTGGTAAACATCCCTGGTATTACAAGATTCAATGATAAGTGAACTTTGGTAAAGCAGTAGTAATTAAAATGTCACATGAAGCCAAAAATGCTGTTTTGGCTCAACAGTCCAAGCTCTAAGACTTTAACTATTATTCTTTTTTTCAGGAAAGTAAAAATTTTTATTATTGTCAATCATCATGGACTGCATATTTCATATTTCACAAGCTTGTGTCAAGCAACGCATCAAATTAATAAAATATTTCAATTAAAAATTGTGCAGAGATGTAAATAAGTACAGCTCCCTTGATAAAAACAAATGCATCGATTTTTTTCTCTTCATCGAATTCTGTATCCTTTCTTTTTCATTTCCTGCTACTTAAACACAGAATGGAGAACTCAATTTTTCTGCCACAGAGCCCATGGTTTACTTTGACTGCCTGCACCAGATGATGGGAGAAGAGTTTGTAACCTAGATTTTAAAATTTATAGTATAAGCATCAGTTAGGACTTTAGACTTTAGGAACCCAGAGTTTAGTAAATTGCTGGTCAAATCCCCTGGGAGACCATGAAAAGGAGCAGCGTTGTTTTGAATGCCTGCTGGACTGAAAAAGCAGTAATCGTTAGCCCTCAGGAACAAAGCATCCTGTTCTACAAAAAGGTAAGGCATTTTGGTAAGAGGCTAAGCAGGAAATCCCTAAAGAACTTAATTTCAAAGAGGCAGTAACTGGAATAAAGGACAGGTGATAAAAGAAAGGTGCAAAATCATTTCTTAGACAGTCTGGGGTGAATACAAAAATGGCAAAGCCCAGCTGAACTGAGCCAAGGTATTTCCATTAGTGCCGGGCAATAAAAGAAAAGGCAGCAGTTACAAGTTAGTGTTTTGGATCTTCAGACTGATGTTAGGAAAAACTTCTTCATTATAAAGTTAGGACAGCAGAGAAATAGATTGTCCATAGAGACCCTTCGAAGACTCCACTAGACAAAGCAACAGCTGACCAATATAGTACTGAATGCAGTCCTAATTCAAGCAGGAATGTGCCTAGATGGCTGTTAAATGTCCTTCCAGCAAATATTTCTATGATTCTGAAAATGTGTGTGTATAGAAAGCTATCTGAAGGTTTTCAGAGTCAAACTTAATCACAGCAGCATTAGCAGAATGATAGCGTACAGTGCCTGTTTTCTTTTTGCTGTGTGCAGGGTCATCTTCCTTTTCGCTGATCACTGTTTCTTGCATCCTTTCACTGACTCTTCTTTTTTTTTTTTTTTCCATCTGTCTCAGTTTAAAAGAAAACTAAGATGTCTATCTGGACTA